>CAODLS012557099.1:0-10165 GCA_948243855.1 Flueggea neowawraea
TCATGAAATAAAGCTTTATCACTTCAATTACTTGGTCTAGCAAATGAACTGTATATATGTCCTTTTTTTATTGTTGATTCGATCATGATGGTGTTGTAAGTTGGGGGTTAGGAAAATGAAGTGAGAAAAATGGCTGAAAAAGAATTAGCATGATATTTTCAATGTAAGAATCAGTGGGCTTTACAAATCAATGATCATGCCAGCTTGTCTATAAACTTTATTTTACTATGTGTATAAATTTTTGCATTATTTTCTTAATTTTTCTAAATACAAAACATTCAATGAAACTAATTATATTTTATTTAACAGAACATTTTTATTCGGAAAGGGCACACAGGGAAGCATATGCAACAATCCTACATTCTGCCCACATGTATGTTTGCGGTGCCATTGTTGCAGCTCAGAGCATCCGCATGGCAGGTTCAACACGAGATCTTGTGATACTTGTTGATGAAACAATCAGCGACTACCATAGGGAAGGCCTAGCGGCTGCAGGATGGAAAATCCACACCATCAAGAGAATCAGGAATCCTAAAGCTGAACAGGATGCTTACAATGAATGGAATTATAGCAAATTTCGTCTCTGGCAGTTAACAGATTACGACAAGATCATTTTCATTGATGCTGATCTACTTATACTGAGAAATATTGATTTCTTGTTTGAGATGCCTGAAATAACTGCTACAGGAAACAATGCAACCCTGTTCAATTCAGGTGTCATGGTGATTGAACCATCAAATTGTAAATTCCAGCTGTTAATGGATCACATCAACGAGATTGAGTCCTACAATGGCGGCGACCAAGGGTACTTGAATGAAATTTTCACATGGTGGCACCGAATTCCTAAACACATGAACTTTTTGAAGCACTTCTGGGAAGGCGACGAGGAGGGGAAGAAGCAGAGGAAAATCCGTCTATTTGGAGCTGATCCTCCGATCCTTTATGTCCTCCACTATCTGGGTAATAAACCTTGGATATGCTTCCGGGATTACGACTGCAACTGGAATGTAGATATATTGCAAGAGTTTGCCAGCGATGTTGCGCATAGAACATGGTGGAAAGTGCATGATGCCATGCCCGAAAACTTGCATAAGTACTGCTTACTAAGATCTAAGCAGAAAGCAGCATTAGAATGGGATCGGAGGCAAGCCAAGAAAGGTAATTACGCCGATGGTCATTGGAAAATCAAGATAAAAGACACGCGTCTGAAAACTTGCTTTGAGGAATTTTGCTTCTGGGAAAGCATGTTATGGCACTGGGGTGAAAAGAACTGGACGGACAATGCAACTGCCACTCCGTCGCCACCGGCGGTCAGCACAAAATCTCTTTCCGCTTTGTTATAGGTTATTTATTGATACTTAGAAAATCTCTTTACTTGTAGATGACAGAAAAGAGCAGTGTATTGAGATTAAGCATTGTTTTGGAGGGGATAATAAACTTCATTATTAACAATTGATTGTCAACTTTTCTTGAAAATTTCCGTGTAATTTGTGTGGTTCAGTTATTTTGGTTGAACCGGAATATCAGTTAGTTAATTCAGTTTATTTTGGTTCAATTAAAAGAAACCAACCGGTCGGGTCATGGGAAAAGGGCGTCTTGTCATAGCCTTAACTCGCACAGATTTATATAGCTCGACCTTTCGCCGCCAAAATCACCTCTACCAAGTTCTCGAACACAGAAATGGATATACAGTGGCTTTGTAACTCGAGAATGACGTCTCCAATCACCACCAAGACGTTCTCCTCCGGGCCTAATCGCAACTTCTCGTCATTCCCGTTTTGGGCAACAACATTTCGCAAAAAACCCGACAAGTCCACCACCTCCACCAGTACCACACTTCACGCCACGAAGGGAAACTCCTCCCAACCTGAACCCGTCCTCAAGCCTACAATAATCGAAGAAGTATCACTGCAAGGCAAAGACGACGAAGAAGAAGATTTTTTCTTTGACGATTCTCTTGACGGTGACTATGAGGATGACGAGTATTTCTTAGAAGACGACGACGATGATGATCAGCAACTCTATGTAATTAATTAGTTTTCTCTTTTTTGTCGAATTTATTTGTTTTGGAATTTAATTTTGAAGTTAGAGAGTTTTGTTTGTTTGAATTGAAGGTTGGAGACGGTGGCGGAGGAGGTGGAGTCCGTCTGGCCGGGACGTTGTGGGATAAGGAGGCGCTGAATATAGCAGAAGACGTTTGTGAATCGTTTGATGGAGAATTGGGAATGTATGCCTTCAAGACTTTGTCTAATTCCACCATTCAAGTTCGTATTGAGAGGCTTACCAACAAGTAAGCTTAACTTAGGTCAAATTTTCGCTTTCATTTAGTTTTTTGTGATATATTTTGCAGATATTTTGCGGATTACTGTATTCTTTTAGTTCATTTTAACCGCTACAATGAGTTTTTGAATGCATTATATGGCAAGGCTAATCTTGTAGTCGGTAGCCTTTCTGGAATATCTCATTGGTTTGTTTAAACATATTGGTCTTTCTTATTTTTTCACCTTTTCGACATAGCTATGGCTTTGATTGTAAAAGTTTCAATTTTTCAAGTGAAAAGCTTTCCGAATTGCTGATCAAAATAAACATATTTTGTCCATATTTATGGTTGATACTAAGGAGGTTTCAGAAGATATGAAATTAAACCAGGGTTGTTAAGGCTAATTGAGAATTTCTATAGAGAAGTCTTTTTTTATATGCTCCATTCTCTCCTCCGGAATATGTATAGTGTTAATTGTGCATTGAAGAACGGTTCCAGGTATTAGGACTGCAAACCAAGCATGTATTACTCACAAGAACATGTATATAGCTGACTTATATTTGTTGTTAGGTATATTCTATTATCATTGGATTATATGTATGTCAGCTGAGGATCTTACTATTTTAGTTCTCACTATGTTTCAGGTCTGGTTCACCCACTATGGAAGATATTGAAGCTTTTTCTACAACATATAGAAGGCGGTTGGATGAAGCTGAACTTGCTAAAACCATACCTAATATAGCATTGGAGGTAAGTGCTTCTCTATTTCTCTTCTTTTTTTGTGTTTTAATTTTTTTTTTGTGTGTGTGCATGTGCGATTTGGAAGGGGAAAAGTAGTTTTGGACCAATCCTTATTGAAACTTAATTTTGCAAAAGCCAAATGTTTTCCTGTTTGATGATTATTTAGAGAGAAGAGAGGTGTCACTTTATATGCAAGGGTAAGCAACATTTGAGTCCAATGATCATATCAAATACTTTTTCTGTTTCATTTAAGAGTGAAATTTTTTGATAGATTTGTATCTAATCAATGATAGCTAATGTTTCAGAGCTTAAGTTTCATATAATTTTCAGCTTATTAGTAATTTAGTATTTCTCAAATGCTTTGTTTTACATCAGGTATCATCTCCTGGTGTTGAAAGAGTAGTTCGGATTCCAGAAGAACTGGATCGGTTCAAGGATCGGAATCTGTATGTCAAATATGTTGGTGAGACAGCTACGGCAGATTCAGCATCAGAGAGTGATGGTGTTTTCAGGCTTCTTACCTTTGACAAGGAAACAAAATGTTGCACTTGGGGTTTGGCTGATGTGAGGATAAATAGGGAAAAAGCCGGGAAGGGAAGACCACTTAATAAAAAGCAAAGAGAGTGGCGCTTGACCACACCATTTGAGTCCTTGCGTCTAGTCCGGCTGTATTCTGAAATTTGAATGATCACTTTTTTATATCTATCGGCAAAATACATATACGAAACTGGAAAATACACATTGATGTAGTGCTATAGCCAATAGGTATCAGTAAATGAGCTTCTGGATTTCCATGTGTGGCACTCCTATCTGTAGTCCAAATTATAAATGTTAACTATTTTTCTGTGAAATTCATTCTGTGGGAAATTTATATTTACAAAGTGAAAGAAGCTTAGTTATGACTGCCTTGTAAAGTTTTGAGAAGAAGAATGCCAGGTCCAAACAGAAGGCTTGCCTGGCACTTGGAGCTTCCTGGTCATATTGTTTGGCAAATACAGTTGTACAATACCTTATTCTGTGACTTAAACAGGTATAAAGAAATACAGTGCTTCTATTCTTGGTATATTGAAGTATATTTCTCTATTAATCCAATCGTTTTTTTTCAACAGAGCAGTGATATTTGAGATGAGAATGAATCCAAGTGTTGAATCTTCGATGAATGCACCTAGCAAATCAGCATTCTTTACAGGCAAGCTTGATACCTAGCAAATGCAAAGGTTCGACTCTAACTGAAGATCTTATATTGGATTTGTTAAGAAGACACCAATACTCTGCGACACCCTGTGTATATTTGTTTTTAGGTAACTTTATTCAAGGGAGGTTTGACAGAGCAGGGCCTAAGGCAACTGAGCAACAGTGTCAATAAAGGTACTGATGCCACTTTAAATTTATTACCATGGGTATATTTTTCACTGCCTGTTTGACACTCATAATCCTATAACTAGAATTATAGAAGTGATAATCACCATTGCAAATGGTACCAGCCTGTATCACTTCACCAGTACCACCAATTCGGGCCTATTCTTAAAATCATCCAGTTTGTTGAATAGGCTTCAAATGTACAATAGCATTGAAAGTTTTAGCCTCTTATGATTTGTCTTGGACAACAACTTGTTGATGCAACTTCTATATGCTTGCCCCTCTGCTTATAGATAATAGGAATAATTTAATACTTTTTAAAATGTTAGTTTTGATATTAGTTTTGATACCTTCCTCATTCTTTTGCTTGCAGTAAATTTCTAATAATATATTTTCTTGAACCTGTTGAATAATTTCTGAATCTTAGAGGGTCATAGACAGACAGGTTGCTTACGTGGTGGCTCAAATGCTGTGATTGATGCCTAGGAAATTAATGAGCAGTTGAATCTCTCTCTCTAACTTCTAAATTACTATTTCTCGTTAAATTATTGGAAGTAACCACATGGTCAATGTTTGATTTGTGGGAATTTTTAATTACCCTAGAATTCTCCCTCCCTAACATCCACCAAAACATATGATCTTAATTATAGAAGTGAATAAAAGGACACAGACAGAGTTATGGTTTTACATCATTTTGAGATTATTGTTTAGTCACCACTTTGACTAGTGGTATAGTTGCATCACTGGCAGATCATGCTTTAGTCGTTGTTTTAATCTGAGTTTCTAACTAGAGTGTACCCAAGTTACAATCTTGAATGTGCTTGCTAACACTGTTCTTAAATTCATCATCATGTTTTACCCCTTGAATTATTATCTGAGATTCATCATTACCCTAAAAAAGGAAAGGATAAGTGCTATTACTGCACTCTTGCATTATCTTTAACCTCTCTAGAAAGCATTAGCTTATTGAGCCCCAACAATGCACACAGTCACACACACACAGTGACATTATTTGTTTTTCCTTTCTCTTTTTATCTCCAGATGAGTATAGAATAGCATAGAACACAGTTTCCTTTGTTTAAAGTATCGTTAGAAAGGGGAGGAATAAAAGGAAAGGAAAAGAAAAGAAAAGAAAAAGGAAGCATGCGAGAGAAAAACAGTGGGGACCTGGTAGTTGCTGATAATCTTTACACAGCTTGTAATTCTATTATCTGACACTACCATATATGTCTTTCCTTTATAGTCTTACGAAGGGAGTCCTTTTGCATCTTATCCATTATGGATAGGAGACTTAAATTAGAAGCTAAGCCTGCACATTGACTTTCTCCATAATGCTATTATAATTGTATTCAGTGCTAAGAAATCGAGAGTTTTTTGATTCTTAGTGGATGGTTATGTCAAAAACAAAAAGAAGTGCCCCCTCTTGGCCATCAAAATGCTATAGATATTGGATGTGTTCTCTACCTTCTCCATTTTCTTACTCATGGTCACCCTCAAATTCAGCTTCTTCTTGTCGCGATAAGATTCGTTTCTTCTTTTTTTTTTTTGATGTTTGGATGTTTTAGACTGATTCTAAATTTCAAATTTTTTCTTTTACGTTTTAAATCCTGAAGAACCTTCTTGAGGTTCAAATACTCTGAAACAAAGCATAATTCAGGTAAAGTGTATTGCTTGAACACTTCAGTGTCCAGTTGAAATGTTCCTTTGTTTACTCTGATAGAAACATGTATTATTTTGTAAACTTGAAGTATATTAGTGAGACAGGAAGAAAGTTGATGAAAATGAAAGAGCATGATAAGAATGTGGAGGGTGTGACTTCAAAACCTGCATAATCATATGCTGCACTTGGAGGTGGCCAATTCACTTTCTTTTGACAATGATATCATTATGATGTTCAGAGTTAGTGTTTGACTGAAAAGAATTGTTTTTCTATGCCATACTTATTTAGTTTTTAATATATCCACTTTAATTTGGCTTTCTTTATTAATGCCTCTCTCTTTCCCACCAAAGCAGCTCTGTGTTAATTTTTCAATTATGAAAGTTCTCTTGGAACCAACCAGAAGCCTTTTAGGATTCTTATCCAAATCTTTATTATTCATTGTTTAATCCTTCACTTTAATCTGCATTCTTGTCATTGTTTTAGATCTTGTAATTCTAACGACAACATTTGAAATCGTTCAGAATTGGGGTAAAAAGTATGGATTGTTACTTTCTCTAGCGTTTTAATGGTATTACTAAATTTTAACTTTTTAATTTCGAATTTTGGTTACTTGTATTAATTAAATATTGATATCAATCAATCTATACTATATATAAAAGTATGTATGCGAAAAATTAAAAAATAAAGAGTCCATAATACTCTTTTAAACTCTTAATTAAAAAAAATATATTTGGATTAAATTTTTACTTATCATAAACGAAAAAATCATTTACTTAATGATACAGAAATTGACTAATGTCACTACTTGAGAACTTAGAAGTGTAAAGCAAATGCAATTCTTACTAAGCCATATAGCCTTCCACATCGGGTTACTCACAGCTCCAAGAGACCGATCTTCCCTTTGTCGAACCAACTTATACCCACTTCTCACCGTACACTACCCTCTCTTGTCCCCTGACCATACTAATCTATCATCAATATCACTGATCCTAGTTAACTTAATATCTGCTTTTGGTTCTAAAATCTCACAACGACGGGATTAGCTTGCTTCAAACCACCATGCGGACATCTGACGTAGAGGAGCTGGGTTTGCAGCATGTGAATTATTTGGACCTACAGAGGTCTAAATGAGTTTAACATGGGTCTAAATAAAATCTTTGAAACTATCAACCATGCCAGCACAGCAGTATTTGACTAATGAACAAATTGATGTGTAAATAGGAATTAAATGTTGAAATTAATTTGGGTGTGCCTTCTATAAGAGTTTGTTTTGACATGGGACTGTATGTATGTATGTATACGTCTATAAATCATTAAATCTCATGGAAAGAGTTGAATTTTTTTGATAGCTGCAGTCAAGGCTTTCTCTTTGGACTGTGAAGCCATAACCATCCTATCTGATTAAGGTATTTTTCATAATCTTTCTCTAATTTTCTTCTTCTCCTGTTCGAAAGTGATCATCTTCCTCAACTGGTATTGTTAATTATCCTTTACATTACTCACTAGAAAAGAATCATGTAGATAATTACATCTCGTGATTAGGGTTCTAATGTGTTAGAGTTGTGTTGTTAGAATTCAAATATATTCTTCTACGATGGTCTAATTAAATTTTGCAAAGTCTTAATTTTTTCGAAAGAATATTTTAATCTTTAATTTAGTTTTAACAAAACTCTCAATTTTTTAGTGGTGAAATTGAAAAGGAATCCAATATTTAGTTTCTACAATAGTTCACTTTTTCTTTTTTGTTTTTGGCTCATTTGGATATTTTTAAATTGAAGCCATTGAAAGATGACATTAGAATATAGTAGACAACAGGTGTACCATAACAAACTGGACCAGTAGACGACAATAGAATGAATATGCCGTCCAATAATCTAACTTTCTTTCTTTTTTTTTTACCAAAAAAAGAGATGAGAATGACTGATAAGTGACGTATCCTACTAGATATTACCATAAGGTATTTTCCAGTTTAAACTTCTTTCCTTCAACATCAAAAAAAAAATAGACACTTCATTGGTCAAAGAAATCTGCATGAAGCGATAGAATGAATATGCCGTCCAATAATCTAGCAATGGCGACGCCTTTTTTGCTTTCAGTTTGAGCCCCCCGCGTGACTCTTCGTCGGAAAACATAGCCAATGAGGACGGCTATTTTTGTCTCGACTTTCCAGTCTGAGCTGGAGGAATTCTAGGGAGATTCCGTTACCTCTTCTCAAAACTCATTGGTTTATTATCTGCGACTCCACTAAAATAAATATTTATTTTAAAAAATAAGATAATTCTAATTAAGTGTTTTGTAAATCTAATAAGTTGTAAAAATAAATTACAAATGAATAAATATAGATTTTTATAGTGAAAATGCAAAGAGATTATATTTTTTTTTAAAATGATTTTGAAATCTTTTATAAATGTTGGTTTAATGTTTCTTTTGGCTTATTCGAATGTTGAGTAGTTATCTTATCAAAACTTTCGAAGATACCAAGTGGGATCTCTTTTTCAAATAAAACAATGCAAAAAACATATAAGCATATGTTACATTCCCAAAATCCATTACTATACAAGTCACTCACTTACTCCCTCCCCAGCAAAGCAAATCCCTGCCAGCCTCAACCCTGCAATTTCATGACGTCCTTCTTCCCCTCTATATACCCTGTAATTATGACCACGATATATATTTAGTAAATCCTACACAACCTGATCCAGTGCCCATATAAAATAGTGACCTTTTTGTTAAAGCATTAAGCAGGGTCCAGGATTCACGTGCCTGTTGTAACAGATTTTGTTCTATGAAAGCAAAAAATGTTTAAAAAATCCATACTTGCATAGAGCAATTATCATTACCAACAATAACTCTTTCCTGTGACACTTTCTTTTTTGAATGTGACATTATTTTTCTTCTTTCTTTTGGTGTATATATAAATATCCAAGAGAGAAAGAAGGAATTGTGAAGGTGTAGTGAAATGGGTAGGTGTTGGTTTGGTGGGGTAGTGGTTGGAGTGTTGTTGTGGTTTGGTTGGTTTCTGAGTGATGTGGTGGAAGGTTACCCAGTTGAGGATCTGGTTGTGAACCTGCCTGGTCAACCCAATGTTGGGTTTAAACAGTTTGCTGGTTATGTTGATGTTGATGTCAAGACAGGGAAGAGCTTGTTTTATTACTTTGCTGAGGCTGAGACTGACCCTCACAACAAGCCTCTCACTCTCTGGCTCAATGGAGGTTAGTTTGCTTTAGTCCCTTCAACTCTTCTTTTTTTTTTTCCTTTGTTTTTTGTTTTTAGCCTTTTCATGTCCAGTTGTTCTTTTTGGTGTACTTGCTAGTCTTGTCCTTGCAGTTTTGCTTCTTCTTTTCACCGTTGGAAACAATTTTGCCCAATTTTGTAACTTTCACCATTTTTTATTATTCTGTGTGCTGCAATTTGTGGCAGCCACTGGTTTGGAATAGAAATTAAGTGAAGATTTGGGTTCTGCTGCAAGTGAAGAGCTTTAATTGAAACTAAATTTCGGAAAATTGCAATGCAGATTTGGGTTCAATCATTTGAACTAGGTGCGAATATGGCTGAGAATTTGTATTGAATCGAAAGAAATGAATTGTAGTTTTGTGAAAAACTGAGTGTGATCCATACCTGTATTGTATAACTTCCAATTTCTAGAATTTGGTTCTTTCAAAAAGTCAAAGTTTTTGTTTTTAACCTTTGTATTTCTATCCAGATTTAGTGGTACTAGAAAAGCTTCCAACTTTGCCGAATTGCTTATAAAATTATGCTGTAGTTTTCTAGGGAACAGAAATACGTTCCCTGTGAGATTTTCATATACCAATTATTAACAGTCAATTTCACATACAGGTCCGGGTTGTTCCTCAATTGGTGGAGGTGCATTCACAGAATTGGGTCCATTTTTCCCCAGAGGAGACGGCCGAGGTCTTCGAAAAAATCGGATGCCATGGAACAGAGGTTTTTATAGCTTAAAAGTTGCTATTTAAGTGCATATTCTTTACTGGAACTACAGTTTACACTAATTTGAATTTTCCCTTTCTGTTGCAGCATCAAATCTTCTCTTTATTGAGTCTCCTGCTGGAGTAGGATGGTCATACTCTAATACGTCTTCGGATTATAAAACTGGCGATGCTGCTACTGGTAGAGAAAATAACAAC
>CAODLS012557467.1:0-12843 GCA_948243855.1 Flueggea neowawraea
AGAGAGAGAGAGAGAGAGGGAGTGTTTTGTAAATTAGTATTATTATTATTATTGAGAGGGAGTTATTAATGCGGTGGTTTACTCTTGGTCTGGTCGATCTGGTTGTCAGAAATAAGAATAGCCGACAAAAACGCCAAGCTAAGCGGGCCCTCCTTCCCATCCATGTCCCTGGTGGGACCTCTCTTAAAGTCTTTAGGCCCTTTTTCACTTCTAAACAACCCCAACTTACTGTTTAACTACCACTTTACCATTTTTATACGCGTTTCTATCTATTCCCCCACCCCCAGCTCGAATCGTTTCATTAATGTTGGTTTTTTTTATTTGTAATGAAATTGAGTGTTGAATGGTGAATCCGTGATCCGCCAACCTTTCCCTTCTTACTCAAAAAACTACTAAAACATGCAAATGTGCTTTTGAATTGAACGGAATTGTATGGAGGTCATATTTGCACAGCTTGGCCCCGTAACATAAATAGATGAAATATGTTCAAATTTGGTTACGTTAACAACACATCCTTCTTCTACATATTGCCGCATATTGCCGTGAAATCAGAATCTTGCGGTTGGTTAGTGGTTTCTCCCTATTTCAAGATATGAAGATGAAGCTCAAAACGCTTCACCGTTTTGCAATTAATTACCTTTTCTTATATGATTGTGGCAAAAAACAAAATAAAGAAGCAAAACGGTTCCCATGGGATGAGAGCCCAACCCAACCGTATTCTCTAATGGAAAAATTACCTGCTTCCTTGTAAAATAGTTTGCTATTTGTAAACCCACCTATAGTTGTTTTTGTTTTGTGCCGTTTTCGGAAGTGAGTATGTACTCAACTGTATTGTGCTTTAGACACAATGGATAAGAAAGATATTGCTTTCTGTTTTTCAGATCTATGTTGTGGGTAGGAACTTATGTTGATTGAGCTTGGAAGAAAAGAAGGGTTCTGTTTGGTGAGTGGAATTGGATAATGCTGTCGCAGAATAATATTACCCGTGGAGGTGAATAGGGAAATGAACCCCTGAAGTTTTCCTTTTTCCCATGTTAAGTCCCTGGATTTAATGAATGCCCCAATTGCTCCCCAAATACTATTTGAAAACCAATTGAATACTTTATTAAGACTTACTGAATACCAATATAATTGTTTACAATGAAATTCAGGGCCTAATTTGGAGAAATAATGGTCTCCTTGTAAGGTCAGAATCCACAAAAGGAAGGAAATCACCATAAAGGGAAAAAATCACAATGGTGTTGCAGAGTTGATTGCAAGGGAATTAACTGTTTAATTCCAGGAGGCTTAATTGCTGAGGGCTGACCATCAGGGGATTTCACATAGTTAATAGGAACACATCAAGGCGTGATTTCAGGATGAGCTGGCATGAGATTGACTCAAGAATCACTATAAAAATTGATCAAGAAGACAATTGAGAAGACTTTTCACCTTTTACTTTATGTTACACTATTCCCTCGTTGGTTTTATCTTCTAGCTCTTAGCCCTATTTACTGTGTAAGTTTTGTTTCACTGTCATCATCAACTCTCTTGTAATTTTGTCATCAATCAATATAGCCATTGTGTAAGGACCTATTCGTTTTAGTCGAGTCGTAGAAGAATTTTTAAGAGTTTGGTTGAATTTAAGCATATGATTACTCGAGTGGGATAATGTGTCACTCAAGTGAGTAAGGGCATGAATTACTCGAATAACACAAGTTGTCACTCGAGTAAACGAAGTGGGATTCGAGCACTGAAGGGTGTCTTACTCGAGTTAGCAATTTATCTTACTCTAGTAAGCTATGTTTCTGGGCAAGGAGTGCAGTCGGTTAGTGGCATATAAAGTCGATTTATTCGACGAGCTTCGTCATTTTTCACCCACAGAACTTCTCAAAACTCCCAGAGACAATTTCCTTTCGATTCCCTTGCTTAATCATCCATCTGTTCACGAATTTGAGATAATAATTGTCTCTTTTTGTTGGTTTCTTGGTTTTTGGTTCATGAAGCATGTTTGAGATTCGATTTGATGATATTTCGGATTATTCAGAAGTGATTAATAAGTTTGAAGTTTTGGTTATAGTTGAAACAAGTGGAAAATAGTTATTTGACAAGGAATTGAACGAATTACATAAGTGGTTTTTGGTTAAAAGAGTTCTGGATTGCTTTGAGTGATTTTCGATCTGGAGGATGGATTACTCGAGTAACCAGTTGGTGTCTATATTACTCGAGTAATCGAGGTGCTATATTACTCTATTACTCGAGTAATTATTGGGTGAGTGTGTTACTCGAGTAAGATGTTCAGATTACTCGAGTAACCCCGGTGTAATTCTTACTCGAGTAAGACAAATTTCAGAGGGACTAAAGTGATATTTTCTCATATTTTTTGGAGTCTAATGAGACACTTAGAGTAATTTTAGAATTGGACGATAAGTTTACACAGATTTTCATCTTCGAGACAAGAGCGATAGATTGTAAGTGTAACACCTCGTTCATTTCCGCCAACCATCCTGTAGCAATCCGTTCGATTCCAACTAATATTTGATATTCGAGATAATGATTTGGTGATGAATGATGTTGATTAAGTGTTCAATGATGTCTAATGATGTTAATTTTTCAAGTTTAGGTGTTGTTGAATCTCAAGAATGATTCGACGTAAGCGAGTAAGCGAAAGAAGCTGAGTATGTGAGTAGGAAGTTTCACAACGTGCGTTTAGATGGCAACATACATTATCTGAAGAAAGACCAGATAAAGTACGTTGTGACAATCATAACGTATTTTGATAATGTTTGATAATGTGTCACGTACGTTGTTCTTGAAAATTTCAGATCCGAAGCTTCTGGAAGCTTGACAACGTACGTTAAACCTTAGGGACATAACGTACGTTAAACCTTAGGGACATATGTTGTGATGTTCCAAGACGTACGTTATGCCAAAAATGGCATACGTTGCCTTTGAAAATCATCGAAATGGTGCGTTTTGATCCTTCCTTTTTTAAAACACCCTAAACCCTGACACCCTTTGTCATTTCGCTCTTCCTACGCCATTTCTCACTCAAATCTGTCCCAACTTCTCCCATTTTGTTCCTCTAACATTCCTTGATCATCCTTGAGGTAAGATTAACACTCTTTCTTTATTTTTACATCCGTTTTCATGCATTAATCTTAGGTGTTTGTTTTTGTCCGAATTTCCAAATAGATTTGAGATTTTGTGTGATTTTGTGCAAATGTATGCTTAAGATTGTTAGATTATGATAGAATGAGGTTAGACAAATATGAATCGAAGGATTTAGGTTGGTTTTGTTGTGGGTTAGGGTTAGTTCGATTTTGGCCGAATTTTAAGGGAGTTTTAGTTATTTTGATGAAACAAATTGGGGATTTAAGTTTAGAAGGATGATTTGAGGGACTGTGTATGGTTTGAAACATCGGGTTTTGAGCCAAACGAATTTAGGGACATTTTAGTGAAGTTTTTTGTCGCAAGGTCCAATTCTAATATTTGTATGCTTAGGACTAAATTGGATATTTGCTATATTAGGGGTTAAATCGAAATTTTGAGAGTTTAGGAGTTAATTTGCAATTTCTGAGAGTTTGAGAGTTCAATTAGGAATTCTGAAAACTTGGGGACCTAATAATAATTTTTGAAAATTTTGAGTGTAATTTTAAGGGACTCGGGGACTAAAACATAATTTTACAAAAGTTCAGGGACCCAACTAAAATTTTGCGTAGATTTCGATTTTCGAGGTGTGAGTGATAGATCTTCAACCGAAATAGGATTTTCGATGTTGTCCTAGGATTTGCATCTGCATTTACATTCAAATATTTTTGGTACCGCCACAGTACCAATACCCCATTCTGATATGTTTGACATAATTTATTTATTTCAGCTTTGTGTCCTTGTCAGTGTGTTCAGCTATCCACCAGTGACTTGTGATTCAGATTATTTGGCACGGAGTCCAGGTGAGTGCAGTAACAATTTCAGACACATAGGCTGTGTCTTTCAAAATTATATGTGTTTTTGTTGTGTTGGATTTAATATGTAATTGGACTAATTAAGCATTGAGGAATTAATAAAAATCTAATTATGTGTAATAAGGAATAAAATTTTATGTATAATTATCAGTATCAGTATAAGAAATCAATATATGTATTAGAAGTAAATATTTGCATGCTTATGTGCTTAATTATCAGTACATTCAGTTTGATTCAGGACACCTGTGTTGTGGGGGTAACCACAACCTTTGGTATACCATTGTGAAGGCCTAGTCACCAGGGTTGGTGGTGACTCGTGTGTCTGGATAACACGCGGATCAAATATTATACAGAGGCAGAGTCCTCAATATAATATCATATCATATCATTTCAGTTCAGCTTAGCTTCGCCACAGTCAGATATTCAGTTATTAATTATTTATTATATGATATAAAATTTATTCGTGTGAATATCTGCATGTGTCTGCTGAGGGTGCAAATTTTTTCGGAATCGAATTTTCAAACCATACTATACGTATAGTGTATATGTATGTATTGTATATATATTGCATGCAATAGTTTTTCCAAAATATTTTCAAAACAGTCTTTGTGACGCCCATATTAGGTAATCTAGAGTGTTACCCCTCATTGAGTTTTACTCACCCCCTTCCCCTAACATTTTTTAGGTTCACTTGACTTCTACGCTCAGTGAGGATCGTCTGATTAGCAGTGAGTGCACTCTCATTCAGGCTCCAGTATGTCAGATTAGTAAAGGCTCCATACCGAGTTATTGTGGGCTATGATTGTATTAGATTACTTTGATTAATGGTACTTATTTATATTTATGTTTTATTACCTAGTAATATTATTTTGAAAATATTTTATAAGTAAAAATTTTTATTCGTTTATGGGTTAATTATGGTATGAAATGAGAAGTTTGCGTAAGTGTTTTGATCGTCCGAGGCTTGTGCGAGATGGGCCGGGCCTCCCGTTCGGTTCGCCTCGTACGCTGGTCATGGTCCAAAAATGGGTCGTGACAAAAATCACCCAAACCCTTTTTCAAGTTATTCATGTTATAGTTCACCTAATTAGACCAATACTTTCATTTACCTATATTATAATATAACACCATCCTCTTATAACACATATTCGTATGGTCCATGGCATATAGCAATGTTTATATATATACAGAAGAATTTACAGTAAGACATTCATAGATAGAACTAGAAAACTCATAAACATAAAAAGTGCATTATATATTACAAGCCAAGTTTGATAGACAAAACTATTATTCATAATGAGTCGTGCAGTTCTCATCTTGTAATCCTATTTATATGCACACATGGTAAGAAGAGAGAGACTAATCACAACATCCCGACCATTATCACATTGCTATATGTACAAGCCAGAAAATCGGCTCAAGATCTAACTTGGTAGTGCCTGGAAAAAATTTTGCTCTTCATATGAGTCACAATTTAATGAGAAACCTAACACATATCAAACATTATATAAAGGTACAATATATACAAGCAATCTAATAGGCAACCCATTATCTAGATACAATAAGTATACAATACAAGTTCATTTAATTCAATAATGGCCTAACATGTCAGGTTTTTCCAATGTTTCCAATATAACAGATCTCAAGTACCCTTTCAATACCAATAGAAGAGACCTGAAGGTCTAGCCAATGTCTAATAGAATTGACTCGTAGGTCTAATCAAATAAATGAAGTAAATTGTTGCTAACCCAATATGGTATAATGGTTTCTAGATGTGGCTCTTATAAGTTTTACCCAGTATAGCACTTAGTTCCATCTAGCTTCTCATATAACCAATATTGCTAATAGAATTTGCATATATCTAAACACATTAGTCATATCATTCCTTTTAAGCTATATGAACTCAGATGCAGAACATATACACAACTCAATAACATTTTCAATAATTCATTTATTGTATCCCCCATATCATCATCAAAATTTGAGTGTGTGTCATATAAAAATTCATCAATAGCACAAAATTGGATCATGAGCAATAACCAATACCAATAATTCAAAATATCTTATACCAGCTCATAATAATAACAATATATCAAACAATATAAAAATACAACACGCAAGACATGTAATGGGTTCACTCAAAAGGTAGGACAAGTTCAAGTCCCCTAGCTTGCCTTCCCGCTACCATTCTCACCTAATATACCTATTCACATAATTTTGTTTCAACATAGAATACATATGTACCATTATATGCATGTGATGTTTGAATGATGCATGTTTCAGTGTCGACACTTCTAATATGTACTTATACATGTAAGTTGGTATGAATTAAGACATTCTCATATGTTGTAGACCACTCTTATGGGTGTCTAATATTCAATGACAATTAACGTAATGCAAATCAAGCATATTTATGCATTCTAAATAGTTTGTGTTATCCTATCAAGTCCACAACCCAAATGTACTCATTCTATTCTCAAATTTAAACTACATATAGAAAACATATAAGGGTTGCTTCCACAAAAATCAGACTCTAAGTTGCTCTAATGAGGTCTACACAAATTCTCAAAATTACAACTTTCGTACAAGATTTCCAGATTAATTGTGAGGTTTTTTTAGACCCTTAAGCACACCTCACAATTCAACAACCACTACGGTGGTTGAACAATCCAACGATGTGTGACAACATTGAGATTGACCATAGTATTTAATATTTGTATATGTCACATCTATGATTGAAATTGCACATGCATGAGCATGCACAACATATAATATACGTAAGATACGTGCATTGATCTAACATTGCATAAGTCATATTCCTATTTATCTATATGGCTTGAGAATATTTTAAAAAACCTACGAGAGTGGTAAAGGATTTATCAGTAGGAGAATCAGGGTTCAAAAGTCGAACAATTATGTGTAGAAAACATATCAAGAGCAGTAAATAGATAATTCTTAATTATATCAAGATAGTCATATAAATAAATATCATTTGGTTATCATCAAAAGCCTACAAGTTTAGGCATTTTTATCTATAGAAAACATAAGAAAATAAGTAGAAAGAACAAAAAACATGGAAGCTTCTGATTGGACCCCTTAAGCACATCGTTACCTTGTGCTTAACTTATAACATGATAAATTCATAAGTTAAACAAGGAGAGCAGAATAATTTCATGCACAAGTCATCTAGGAGAGAGAAAAAAAGAAGGGAAAAGAGACAAAAAAAGACGAGAAGAATAGATTTGTCTAGAAAACTATATAGGAAGCCTATAACACATTGATTTTGCGTCTAAGTCAATGTCTATTGCATCCTAAGAACAAAATAAGTGATTTTATCCATTCTTCTATATTTAATATTTATTACAATATGCGTTAGAGGTTTGAATGTTGAATAAATGGATTACAACATGAATTAACAACACACTTATATGAATTGAAACATAGGTCTATTTGGGTTTGGATTTTCAGTCATATTCACATCCCTGTTTTAAGGCACTTAGAGACAGATGTAGACGAAGTACAAAACATAAACTTGTTTACTTATATGTTTAGTATGCCTTTGTAAAGTTTCATAGCCAACGTATGAGTATAAATGACAGTGGATACGAAGAAGTGTAAATAGGTATAATCTGGAAATCCTGTAAGAAAGTTTTAATTGTGAGAATTTGTGTAGACTTCATAAAGCAAATTAGAGTTTGATTTTTGTGGAAGTATCTCTCCCTCACTTTCGTCGACCAGTTGCGCATCACTCATCCACTCTCTTTCTCTCTCAGTTTCTAATGTATCTCTCGGTTTCTTTCACTCTCTCTTCTCTTGTTGTTCCATTGTCTTTGTCGAGTCGACTCTCTGCACACATCTATCGTTTTGGCTGCTTTTCTTAGTTGTAGATCAGGTTCTAAGGAGAAGTATCAACGAGGAACATTATGATTTGTGGGGGGGAGTGCATATCTGAAATTGTCTTTATAGAAATGAATTGGAAGAAAGGATTTGAAGAAGAACCTTAGTGGTTTGCGAAGGTAGTGGCATCGAGATGAAAATTAGTTGGTGGCGACATTGAGACTTTTCTTGTTAGCAACCTAGCCACTGTTGACCAAACTAAGTCTCTTCTTTTTGCATTTTAGTGCTTGTTTTCAAAAAAAAATATTTTAAAGTCTTAAAATTTGTTCACATTGAAAACCAGTCCCTATTTTTGTCTAAATTTTCTAAAACATATTTATTTAGGAATAATTTAAGTTTTTTTTTGTTTTGAAAAGAGTAGCTTGTACTTTTTTCAAGGTTTATATTTAGTTTATATAAGGTTATTTTTTTAGATTTTTAAAAATTTTATGTAAAGTTAATTTTAGGTTGATTTTAAAAAAGTTTATTTAGAATTGATATTGGACTGATTTTAAGGCTTTAAAAAAATTGTAGAGTTTATTTTAAGTTTATTTTAAAAAATTTTATATCGAGTTTATATAGAGTTGATATTAGGTTGATTTTAAGGTTTTAAAATTTTTTGTAGAGTTGTTTTTAAGTTGATTTTTAAAAAAAAAATATGTAGAGTTTATATAGAGTTGATATTAGGTTGATTTTAAGATTTTTAAAAATTTTTGTAGAGTTGATTTTAGGTTAATTCTAAAAAATAGAGTAATTTAAAAAACAAAAATTGACTAAAATGACAACAACAATAAAATACAAGGACTAAAACTTAAAAAACAAATTACTGTAAAAAAAGTAAGAAAAAGGCATTTTATAGTATGAGATGTAAAAAAAATAGGCTGTGTAGTATGATGTAAGAAAAATATGGTATAATTTGATAAGAAAATAAATGAATCATTTTTTTATTTGTAATTAATTATTTAAATAGAGGATTTTTTGTAATTTTCAAAAAAGAAATACATACAACATTTATGCGTAGTGTCACAATTCGGTAAATATCTATATATTTTAGTTAGTCCTTTACATAGCTGCATGACAAAGCTTAACTATCAAAAAATAATTAAAAAAACCACCAAATGAAATATTAGCTCGTGTGTGATTTTAATTAAGTGGTGAAATGGCGATGTCAAGTCACACAAGAAGATAAGAAAAGTTATCCTTGACCATGCCAACAAAGATTTACGATTTAAATATATTAAATGAAAAAGGACTTATTCCCTTCTACTTTAACAATATGTTTGATATAAATGAATTTTTCAAATTTTTATGATTTTATGAAATTTATATAAAAAATTTTATTTTTGTCAATTCTTGTATTTAATTTAATTTTTTTAAAATATTTAAATTTTTTTTTGTAAATAAAAAAATTAGTTTTAATTTAATTTTGTTTATTTGAAAATTCTACCAAAAGAAGTAAAATTTGTAAATGAATTCTACATTTCTCTTATTTAACAAAATTACCATTACAACTCACACTTAATCTAACACCTAGTTCTCAACTATAAAAATATTTTTGTAAATAAACAACAAATAATTACAAATATCTATCAATTTCAAACACAAAATTCATTTCTAAATGAAAATTTCAACAAAAAAATCAAACATATTAATTTATTTGCAATTACAATTCGTCATGGATTTCATTTTATTTTATTTACAAATGAAATGAATTCAAAATTCATTTCATACCAAACACTATGTAAGTTATAGCTCTCAACTTAATGCAGTTTATCTCTATTCTTAACAAAAATATAGGGCCTGTTTAATTTGAAAAATCATTTTCTACTTTTTATTTTTAGGGTCATTTCTGTTTTTTAAAAATTAAAAATTTAGTTAATAAAAATGCTTATTTTCCATAGAGAATAAGTGAAAATTTTTGTACAAATTTTCTAATTTTTTGTTTCTAATTTTTAAATTTAAAGAATTTTTATAAAATCTTATAGACTAAACAGCCCATAACTTTTCACAATAATTCTCAAAACTCCACCACTCTAATCATCAAATCTTTATTTGGTTTCATCAAGTTTCTCTTTGTCAACAATTCTCTTCTTCCAAATTTTTTTATTCGGTAGTTTGCTGCTTACAACAATTAAATATATTTCTCCATTTTGATTTTATCATTGGAAAAAAAATTAAATAGGGCTATTTTTAGATACACGCAACTTAAATTTGTAATTTATAGACTCACCCTGCTAACTTTCATTATTTTGACAGAAATTTCAAAATTAGGCTTGTATGTCACCAATTTTATAAATTATATTTTTACAGAATTATTTAAAATTTGTTTAAAATCTGTTTATTTTTCAGACTTATTTAAAACTTATTGATATATTATTTATATGTTGTTTAAATGATGTTTTTTGTTTTAAAATTTGAATGTTGTTTATATATTGTTGATATCTTATTTATATGTTGTTTGTATGTTAAAAATAATATATAAACAAAATATCAATAATATATAAATAATATATAAATAACAAATCAACAACGTATAAATTATAGATTTGTTTATATATTATTTTTAACATAAAAACAACATATAAATATGATATCAACAATATATAAATAACTTTCAATTAATATATAAACAAAAAATAACATATAAACAAGGCGCATTGAATTTAAGAATACAGAAAGACATTAACAATTGAAGGATCAAGCGCTTACCATTACACCAAAAGTTATAGCTGGTGGTGAATGCGCAACTTTATTTCCTTAACCCTTGGCAGTGCAAAGCCTCGCGTCTATCGTGCTGCGAGTGGACCTGAGGGGCTTCGCAAGGCATATGTGCACCTCGGCAGGCTGGGCTGTCAAGCACCGATGTCGCGCCCATACGCCACAACGAATCCCTGAGGGTGATCGTTGACTCAACAATCCCCCCCCCAACGACATCTGGGGGATTCAAACCTGCAACCTTGCTCTGATACCAAATGAAGGATCAAACGCTTACCGTTATACCAAAAGCTATAGCTGATGGTGAAGTCCAACTTTATTTCCTTAACCCTTGGCAGTGCAAAGCCCGCATTTATCGTGTTGCGGGTGGGCCTGAGGGGCTTCGCAAGGCATATGTGCACCTCGACAAGCTGGGCTATCAAGCACTGATGTCGTGCCTATACGCGACAGCGAATCCCTAAGGGGATCGCTGACTCAACAACAACAAATCAACAACATATCAACAGGACCTCGTGAATTTGAAAATACATATCTGTGAACACGCGCGTACGGACAAAATATTGCAAAGTGTACCTGTAATAAACATACACCATCTGTACAAAACAAATATTAAAAACTTTTTAGGTGTATTGCATAATTACCACACTTAAATATTAGGTGCTTTTATATTTAGATGTATTTTTTGTGCCTCCATTGTAGAAAAATCTTGGCTCCATCACTTGGAACCATGCTGCAGATAAATTAGCTCTTCTTAGTTATTGGTTTGTATTTGATTCTCCTTCAGTGGAGTTGTATGAGATTCTTAAAGATGATTTGCATGGCACAGTTTTCCCGCAAATGATTTGTAAGCTTTAATCGGCTCTTTCTGAGTGAAAAAAAAAAAGTAATAAAAATAATATAAAGGAAAAGGAAAGGAAAATCAAAACCACGTTTTAGGCAATTGTCAAAACTAATTAATAACATGAAAGCGATCTATTAATTTAAAAGAAACTGAAAAATGGTTTCCCAATAGTACGTAATTACGGTTTTAATTTAATTTCTTAAATCAAAGTCAAATTATTGAAAAAAAAGTTGCATAATATAAAAACTTCTTATCAATAAGCTTATAGTTTATTGGTATTAGATTCAACTATAACATTAAAAAGTCATAGATTCGACTCCATTGGAGCAAATAAAATGATTTATAAAAAAAAAACTCGTTGCCTACAAAAAAAACATTATATTGGTGAAATAATTTGCGTTGAGATGGATGATGGATTTCATGCTGGACTCATGGAAGGATAGAGTACGAAGGACATGTCGAAAACATTCTTGATTTACTAGATTTCTGTCGCAACAGAACTGCAAGCTTTTGAACTATTGAGCAGTCGATTCATAAAAATCTACAGCAAAGGAAGTCTTCTTGACGACCAGTAGCAGTAATTTGTCGTATGCAATGCCAATAAATGTCCTCTTCTTAGAGCCATCGATCAGGAATTAGTTCCAAGTACATCTATCATAATTGAAGAGATAACAATGCGATGACCATTAATCAGAACTCAGGTCCTCATTTGGAGATGGGTTAAACTAAATGTTGTATACTAGAGCCTTAACATCTCCTTAGCATACTAATGGGCTTATAGCTCACCAGTACTGGAATCAACTCCAACACTACGGATTGAGTGTTTGATTTCTGCCCAGAGTAAAATGACTTGTCCAGATCAAAAACATGTATTTGGCATCATATGGTATTGAAGAAGAACTACACCACAATCCTCTGTTCATCGTGTGCTCAGTTTTCCTTTCACGTCCCTTTGTCATGTTGGTGGATTTTTTTTTTTTTGAAAATGGTCCTTGAGGCCATGACCGTTTTATATGTAGAGCAGGCTTTAAATATGAGAATAATTAAAACACACTGGCGGCGATTTACAAAGATATAGAATTTTCCGCATCTGTTCCTGCCTCTTTCATATGATCAACTAATTCAGCAATCACTTCATATATGTCTTCCATCCTACGATGAGCCACATCTCTGGCTGTGAACTCGTGTCTTCTATTTCTTGCCTCAATCCAACTAAAGCCTGCTCCTTTCCTCAACTCTCTCTCTCCCATATCAGTTCTCATTCTCCTGGCATCTCTCCATCTATTAGCTGCGGCATATACGTTTGATAACATGATATATCTTGCGGCATTTGTAGGTTCCAATCGGAATAGTGTTTCTGCAGCCCTCTTAGCAAGTTCCAAATTCCCATGGAGACGGCAAGCACCCAAAAGTGCACCCCATATCCCAACATGATCTGATCCATGAGGCGCTCTCTCGATCAAATCC
>CAODLS012557684.1:0-15138 GCA_948243855.1 Flueggea neowawraea
AAAAATACTACATGCAGATATAATTGCAGTATACGTATATACACGTTATATTCATATATAGCCTTTCAAAACTCATTTCGCAAAATATTCGCATACAAATCAATCACATACACAGAGGCATATAAAACTATTTTCATTTTCAGAGTCAAAACATATATATACAGACATATGAGACCAAAGCAGAAGGCATGCATCCAACACTAATAATAGAATATGTGGGCTCCACCACAATTCGTATCAAATCATATGTTGGATCAGAACACATGGCTACCAGCAACCCTGGTAGCTGGGCTTATCCAAGCATTGGTATCAAATGTCACGTTTATCCCCGTAACGTAGGAGTCCCATATCAAAAAACAGAAATCATACTAATATATAGTATCAAAGCAGAGTATGCGTAAAATCATCAAAATCAGATAGGAGATATATAATACATATATATCAATTTCAAAGCAGAATCCTGATTAATACACATAATCAGTTTATCCTTAGTCAATCCTTAGGTTAGTTCATTTTCAGAGTATGTGTTATAATATAGTTCGAGACACAACCTATGTGTCTGAAGCTGCTATTCACTTACCTGGTAGTCCAAGTACAAACACCCATCATACCCCACTCGTCGGTGGCTGGTTTCTCGGGCACTAATATGAAGTTGAACTTAACAAACATATATCGATAGATATATCAAAAGCAAACTCAAATGGAGTATTGTTGCAATACCAGATGCATGATGTGGAAATATAGATGTGGACTCTCGAAAGATCCCAAATGATCTATATCAAATGATAATCTATCATTCTAAATCCAAAATACCGAATAAACGTAAAATTACAGTTTGGTCATTGACCAGTGCAAAATTACGTTTTAGTCTCTGAGACTTGACAAATTACAAAATAGTCCACTGATTATACTGTGATAGCTAACTAAATTTTTCAAGTAGTCAGAATCCCCAAATAAGTCCCCGAACTCTCATAAATCGACAAAATACAAAATTACAAAACGAGTCGCAAAAGACCCCATCTTACTCGAGTAACACCCTGGCTTACTCGAGTAAGAGACCCCTCATCTTACTCGAGTAAGCCCGACATGATTACTCGAGAAAGATAGACCACCTCTCACTCGAGTAAGCCACATCAGTTACTCGAGTGAGACAAAGCTCCGCTTACTCGAGTAAGCAAGCCCATTACTCGAGTAAGACACAACCCAGACAAACCCAGAAATCATGTTGCACGATTTAACCGACCAAAATCGATACCAAACACCCACATTGACTCTAAACAAAGCCCTTAACACGAATTTAGGGTCAAAACCACCAAAACAACTCGGAATCACCTTAGATCGACCAAAAACAAAGCTAACCCTAACTCAACCAATGCCTCACCAAAACCGAAGATTCAAACCTTGAATCATGTTCACTTAACCTTAAACAACTCAGAGCCAACAACCCTAAGCATCCATTTACTTAGAATCATTTAAAAAATGCAAACCCATATGCAAACTCGGCCTAAAGCATGAATCTAAATTTAAAAGCATGAATTGGATGAAATAAAGAGAGTAGATACTTAATCTTAACTCTAGGAACGAAATGGGAACAATGTAGGGCAACAGGAACACATTTTGCACCGATTTGATTGAGAGAGAGACGAAAATGAGGTGAGAGAAATGAAAGAGTCTGGTGGGGGTATTTATAGACCCCTGCCCAAAATAGTATCCTCACTTGGTTGACAGGCCTTCATCACTTGAGTGACACGCTGCTTACTCGAGTAACACATCTTGTCACTTGAGTTACACTTTTCCAGGTGTTCTTCGTGTTCATTCGAGAACACAACTTATTCGAGTAACACAAATGCTTACTCGAGTAATCCACACCTCACATTACTCGAGTAACACACGAATGGTTACTCGATTAACTCCTCTCACAAACCTAATCCTCAACTCAACATGCAATGATCAAAATCAAAACGAAACCAAACGAAAGACTATAGAGAGTCTTACCGAAATTCGACTAGGGTATTACAAGAATAGTTGTAAAAGGGTTTGGTCAGAAGAAAGTTGGTATTTTCAATAAATCTTTTCGCCTATGGTAAAAATGTCTTTAATTCGAGTTGCACTTGGTTTAGAAACTTCTATGAATTTAGAGATTGAGCAACTTGATATGAAGACAAGATTCTTCATGGCGATTTGGATGAGGAAATTTACATGGAACAACGAGAATGGTTTGTTGTCAAAGGCAAGAAGTTTTTTATTGAATTGTACGATAAGAAGTATTTAGTGTGCAAGTTGAAAAGGCATTTGTATGGGCTCATTCAAGTGCCTAGACAATGGTACAAAAATTTTGATTCCTTCATGACAAATCACGGTTATGGTAAGACCACTTCTGATCACCGTGTATTTCTAAAGAATTTTGGTGATGGTGATTTTCTCATTCTCTTGTTGTATGTAGATGATATGTTAACTGTTCATTGTGATACTGAGAAAATTAAGAAAAGCATATTTGAGTAAATCTTTTGCAATGAAAGATTTGGGACTAATAGAACAAATCATTGGCATGAGAATTACTCATGCTTGGAAGAATGGAAAATTGTAGTTATCTCATGAAAGATATATTAAGAAGGTTCTTGAGAAATTTAACATGAGCAAATCCAAACCAATAAGTTCTTTGCTTGCAGATCACTTTAAATTGAGCTCTAAACAGTGTCCTTCATGTGAGAAAGGAAAAGAAGAAATGAAGAAGGTTCCTTATGCTTCAGCTATGGTAGTTTGATGTATGTTATGGTGTGCACAAGGCCAATATTGGTCATGCAGTTTGTATGGTAAGTCAGTTTCTCTCCAATCCTGGTTAGTAGCATTGGGATGCAGTTAAATGAATTCTTAGATATCTCAAAAGCACTTCTAAATACTACTTGTGTTTTGGGAATGGTAAATCTATATTGGATGGGTACACACAGATGCTAACATGGCAGGAGATGTTGACTCTAGAAACTCCACATTTGATTACTTGATGACCTTTCTACGGGGAGCAGTGTCATGGAAGTCTAAATTATAGAAATGTATTACTTTATCTACCGCTAATGCTGAGCATATAGCTGTTACAGAAGCTGTAAACCAACTTTTATGGACGAAGAAGTTCCTAGAAGAGTTAAGCATGTGGCAAGAGAAATATGTAATGTAATGTGACAATCAGAATACTGAACCTGACCTTTCATTGTAGATCTAAACATATTGATGTGCAATATTATTGGATTTAGGATGCACTAGAGATGAAGTAGTTTGAGTTAGAGAAAATCCATACTGACGATAATGATTCAAATATGATGACCAAGGCCTTACCCATAGAAAGCTTAGTGCTTGCAGAGAAGTAACGGGTATGGTGCCCCTTTCTATGTAGGCGTGAGGAGGAGATTTATTGAGTGGTCCCACCTACGAGGCAATTTGTGGGATCCACACTACTTAAAAAGAAAGAAAAAAACTACAAAAGTTGGATGAAGCGTGACTTGTTAAAAAGAGGTTGGAAACAAAAGTGGGCGGAGGCGTTGTTGTTGTTGACGACGAATTTGAGTATTGTTGGTTGCGAGACGAAGTGGTCCGTTTGATCAAAAGATAATTTCAAGCCCGATTGCTACCAAATTTCAGTATATTGTTCCTAGCATCAAACGATACAAAGTGATTTGTGCAGATTATTGAAAGCCCTCTCTTGTGGTTGTCTCTGTCAATATCTACGATGATTTCTATCTACTTTATGTGTTGTTTTTTTGAGTAGTTTATCCATTGTTAAGTGAAAAAACTATTATTGTTAATCTCTAATTTGGCCAAGGAAGACTTACTATGTAACCCATTATTTTGATATGGAAGTTTATTGGTGGTTGCGAGCTGTGATATTTCCCTTCACATAGAAGGTTTTTCACTTAAAAAATTCATGTGTTTTGTGATGTATTTACTTGACTCGCGTTCAATAGATTGTCTATTTGATTTTGTACAAAGTGAGAAGTGTTTGATTTTGTGTGTTTGTAGCCTATTTCCCCCAAAGATACTAACTCCTGAATTTTGCAAAAGATGATTGAGGCGCTATATGCTTGAAAATTTAATTTCTACTAGAAATTAAATATAAAAAGTAATAACATAAATTCCACAACAGAGTCAACTCAGCATTCAACGATTGAAAAATAAAAAATAAGTAAAAAATAATATTCACTAACATCAAATAAAGCTCGATCGAAAAGAGAAAAAATATAATCTTACAGATAAAAAGTGAAAAAGATTTTAAAAGTAATATAACGTCATTTGCTTTTCTGTCACGAAAATAAGACCAGTTATTCCTTGGACCAACGCGTTGATGAGGGCAAGGCAGCTTTGGAAATTTGGACCTAACATGCATGTCGAATATCTTCGAATATGTATAGTGAGCATTCGTCCTTTCTTTGTAATTCGTTGTCCTTGATATTATTCCTCTAGAACATACAAAAATATTCTAGAAAAACCACAAAAATCTTGTACAAAACTACAAAAACTATGCTTAACAAAACCAAGAAATGTTCCTCTTCATTCTTTTTTTTTTTTCTAATCAGAATTTTTTCTTAAGTATATGGGGAATTTTTGGATTAGTTCTCACTAAAATCAAATTTGATCTTTTAATGTTAAAATGACTAAAAATATTTGAATATTATTATGTTACAAATTATCAATAATAAGAAAAACCTTTTTTTTTGGAAAAGACTCGGCCATGCGTTCTCATTTTACTAATCATAAGGATTCATCCTAAAGACTACTATACCGGGAAAAATGTCTTTCATTTTGTAGTATATATCCATCAATATATCAAAACAAATTTTAAATTAATTTTGAATAGTGGAATATTTGAAAACATGAATTTGAAATAAGGAATTTTAACGTAAAAAGTACTTTCTTTTAAACGTGAAACGAATTGAAATAAATCAATTCAATTTTTTTTAAAAAAATTGAACAACTTTTTAACACATTTTTATAAATAAAAGATTAGGTCACAAGTTGGTTATTTTTATAACCAACGTATTACACAAACCCACAAATGGAAGTTGATGCCTTTGCTAGGTTTTGTGACGCATCATCCAACAACTTCGAAGTTGGAAAACGTAATAAAGTGTGGGAAGCACCACGCACGACGCATCCAAGCATTAATGAATAACAATATTACTATGGTTGAATTAAGAATGATAATTTTAAGAGGAGTCAACGCTTATATACTTTTTTATATTTTGAATCTTTTGAATAATCAATTTGAATTTATTGTGGAAATTATAAAAATTTAAAATATATATTGATGGTTTAATTTTTTGTTTTATTTTTTAAACAGAGTTTCTTTCTTTTGTTTTTTAAGCCAGAGCGAAATAAAATTTAAAAAAAATAAAAACTCTGACAAACGACATGTCATTCTTTTACGAAAGACATGTTGTTCACCATAGCTTGATTTGCAAAAAAAAAAAAAGAGTTAAATTAGAACAGAAGGCAAAACAGAAGTGAGAAGACTGAATAGGTAAGAGAGGCAGAGAGAAGAACACCTCGGTCTGGGACAGTTGGACAACATTGCCACCCGCCCACCCCGCCGTTGTTACCAAGACGTCGTCCGTCCGTCATTCTTTTTTTTTTTCTTCTGTTTTAAATCTATCTTGGCCAGTTTGATAGTGAGATAGAAGTCGCAAGATCTCAGCATCACAAATTGGATCTTTCTTAAACTACCATTTGTGTGTTTTTACTTCCAACATCATTGTGAGATATGTTGCACCTATGTTGTCATACAACAACGTTCGTGCTGCCAGTGGTGGATAACCGATTTCCTCCAATAGTGAAATTAAGCACAAGACTTCGCTAGTGGTTGTGGCTAGCTAGTGCTCGATATTCTGCCTCAGTAGACAAGCGAGAAACAACTTGTTGCTTAAGAGAACTCAAAGAAACAAGATTGCTACCAATGAAAATTGTATACCCCGTTGTTGATTTCTGACTTCAATTGATCCACCCTAATCAACATCACTATAAGCTAAAATATGCATATTTTTAGAGCGGCTTATGTAGAGACCGAGGTGTTTGGTGCCAACCAAACAACGTAGTATTC
Organism: Flueggea neowawraea; assembly: GCA_948243855.1. Taxonomy (NCBI): domain Eukaryota; kingdom Viridiplantae; phylum Streptophyta; class Magnoliopsida; order Malpighiales; family Phyllanthaceae; genus Flueggea; species Flueggea neowawraea. The sequence goes on from CAODLS012557684.1 coordinate 6,086, forward strand.
TTTTGACCATCTTCCGGTGTTGGGCCAACGCGTTGTGCATGTACTGTGACACTCTATTAACAACAAAGGATATTTCAGGTCAAGTAAGACTAAGATATTGCAAGCTTACTACAAGCTGGCGGTACAAAACGGCATCAACTGCTTCTGATGTTGCATCAGTTGGATGTTTGAGCTGTTGTTGGTCGTTGTGAATACCGGTTTGGAGTTCAACATGTTCACCTTGGAGAGAAGATTAGTGATGTATTTTGTTTGAGTGAGCAAAACTACATTAGAATCAGATAGAACTTCTAAACCGAGGAAATAATATAATTTACCAAGTGTTTCGACAACAAAATTAGATTGCAGATAAGAGATAACCTCAAAAATAAATTCTGTAGAAGAGCTAGGATGTCATCAATGTGGGTAGGAAATAAGCCTTGAGCCCATCCTTGTTATATATGAATAGAGATCGATCAGAGTTTGACCCTTGAAAACCAAACTTCAACAAGGCTTCTCGGAGACAATTAAACGAAGCCCAGTTGGCTTGTTTCAGCCCGTAGGAAATTCCCCGGTGCGTCATGTACACATCCTTTGTTAGTATGCCATGAAGAAATGCATTTGACACATTTATTTGCCGATGTATTTTGCATTCCATTTATATTTTCAAGTGTAAGCACAATAACTTCTGTTACTCAGGATACGATGTGTATAGGTGTCCTGAGACTATGTTCAGTTGGACTTAGTTGCAACCGACTTTTATTAATCTTGCAACATTGTCTTGATGTCTGCAGTATTAGCAAACCACTCATCATATGAAAATTATGTTGCAGAATTTCTTGTCCAGCCACAACTTTGGTGGCAGGAACTCTACTAATAATATCCGTACTATTTAAAAAAAAAAAACTTTGCCCATGTCTGACCTCTGTGATGAAAAGGTGAATCAACTAAAAAAATAACAGTTAAAAAAAAAACTAAAACAATGGGACCAATTTCCTGCCATGTGTTCATGGACCATACGTAAATATTTTGTATTTATCAGGAAAAAAAAAAGTTGAAGCTTGTCCTCTCTTGTGAAATAAGTGAATCAACTAAGAAATTGGACCAAATTCCTGCCATGTGTTCATGCTTTATTGAGCATTTTCATGGGACCAGGTAATGCCGGTGGTGCAATATACTCTCCTTCGGTCTCACAAAGTTTTTCTTGATTTTGGTTCTAAACATCTTTACTGGTCTTTGAAATGTTTCATGCTTTATTAGGTCCACTTCTTTGGATTCATGCCAAATTAAGTTACAAGAATTTTACAACAAAATCCGACCATGATTGATGTAAGAACCGCTGTTCCAAATGTTTGAGATGGTACCACCTAAAGCACGATTTGAATCAACACATCCACATACATATAAAACAAGCATCTTCCTTTTATTTTGAATTGTTCACAAGTCAACATATTTGAAGCTATATGTATATATTTCTTTGTTTAAATTCTATCAATTATGGATATAGTTTGGTTATATTAAATTAATTTTCTATATAATAATATTAAATAACTTGAGATTAATTAATTTATAGATAGATGGTTCAATAAGTTTTTTTTTAATTTCTTTATTTTTTATTTTCATCTTTTATATTAGATGATGATGATATGTTATGAACCGCATAATTGTAGCTAAATTATAATTACTATTTTTATATAGTCACTAAATATTAAAATTTCTTTATTTACTAAATTTTAATTATTTTTATATATGCTCCAATTATTCCATCATTAATATTTCATTAAATTTATTAACAAAATACATATATAACATTTTAATTTATTGATGGAAGATGTTTTATTGGAGCGTCATGAACAGTGGTCTGTGTTGATTTATCCAATCATTTTTTTTTGTTTCACCCCTATTGCAGACTAGATTTTTTCTTAACTTTTAGAATCAGAATTTTATCAAAAAGTTTTATGTTATTCAAAGACGGAGATTTTCTTTGATGCGTGTTATTTTCTAATCCAAATTTTTAAATTCGTATCTTTAAAGTCGAAATTTGTCCATGTCTAACTTCTATGGCGAAATAAGTAAATCAACAAAGAAATTGGGGCAATTTCGTGCCATGTATTTATGCTTTATTGGGTGTCTTCATGGGACCAGGTAATGTCGGCGGTGCAATATACTCTCCTTCGGCCTCACAAAAGATCCGGCCTTGTTGTTGCTTTTTTATTTTTAGTCTGTTGTTAGGTTATTATTGTTATAATATTTCAATGTTGTTCAATCTGCTCTTGTTGGTGCAGGCTCTCCGGTCAATAGTGCTGGTTTTTTAGCCTGACCTCTAGATTATCGTTGTCTACTCTTTGTGGTATCCAGTCTGATCTACTCAAGTGTCTTCCAATCTGATCTACGCTCTCTTTATAGAAATATTGTTGTTTACTTGCTCTTTTTGCGTTTTACTTTTTCGTGATGAGATACGATTAATGCATGAATGTTCTCGTCATCGAAGAAGAGGAACAGTGAGCGGAGACGATGTCGTAAAAGAAGAGGTAAGTTCCTTCAGAGCATGTTAAAACTAATGGAATTTGTTCTCTTTTTCTTCAGATCATGCTTGCATTCTGCTCCATAAAAGCTAATGTGATATGCATGATTATTGTGGTTCTTATATTCGCAAATGGTGATTTGTTGAATGTTGATGTGTAGGTATCGGATCTGAAGAAGATTGACTTCAGCTTTACTACCGCCGAATGAGAGATTGGCTGAGCACATACCACACACGATGGAGGGATATTCCTACTCCATATTGAGCTTGTGTCTGATTGATTTCATAAAAATATTGTGCTTATAACAATATTTGATTTTTGGCTTTTTTTTTTGAAAGATTGTGCTTGCAAATTTGGGAAGGTGACATTTCTCAATAATAAAATTCTATTATTTATATTTGGTCATTTTGTCATTGTCTTATCATTTTATTTATTAAAATAAGCAATATATTTGGGTTGTCTTGCTGCCGACCAAAAATTATTGAAAAGGTCATTAGGGACGAAACAAGTTGCCAAACATGTGTCCTTGAAAGATGACTTTTAAAGACGAAAAAAGATGTCCAAATAATTTTATTCCCTAGAAGTTCATTACAGGGACGAAGTCAAAAATCATCCACAATACGTTAACTTTTAGGGACAAAAGTAATATTGGAGACAAAAAATCAGAATAATTGTAGACGAAATACGCATCCCTAAAATTATATTATTGGGGACAAGAATGAAAATCGTCCACAATACTATCATTTTCATGGAGGAATTCATTTTCTGTCCAGAATACCTTTGAGGATGCTGGTCTCTTAATATATAATAAATATATTTGGTTTATTTATAGTTTATTTAGATATATTTTATACATTTACAATATTATATGAGAAATTGAGATATTATATATAACATATGATTTCTACCAAATATAAAATACCACTTTATTTGTCGTCGGGTCCCCACTTGGATTTTGTTCTGCGTCTGCCACTAAGGACGCAACTTTAGGGACGATATTTATTTGTCCAGAATGGCATTATGGACAAAAGCCTATGTTTTAGGGATTGTAGTGCCACCTAAAGCACGATTAGAATAAGGATACACGTACATATATTTAATTTATGTATGTCGAACAGAGGCATTTTTGGTTTATTTTGAATTTGTTCACAAGTTAGCATACTTGAAGCTACAGCTCTTGGAGCTTGCTTAGATAGCTTGATACTAATACGCCCAATTGAACACATGGTCGGTTTTAGCGTTATTTCCGAAGACATATCTCTTATGTTTTCTTTTTCCTTAGTTGTCTAGGTCTCATATATTTTCGATTTAGAGCTTGTTTTGTTTGAGCTTGTAAATGAAAATAGACATATATCAAGAACCAGTGATCTTAATAGCTTAAACTGCCCTTTCATTGATAATGAGGGTATTGTTCATCAATGCGCTAACCTGATCTTGTATTGATAATGAAGGCGCTGTTGATCAAAGCGCTAACCCCCTTTAAATGTCATTATTGCTTCTAATGTTATGCAATGAAGAATTTGAAGCCGACCAAAAGCGCAACACCCATTTCACAAGTAAAAGAGAAAGAAGGGCGATGCAACGTGAATGAAGAAGCAGAAGTAGAAATTTTTAGGTTTTATTTGTGGATTGGAAAGTAATTGAATTAGGGAAGAAGGTTAAAAAACTTTGATGTTTTGTGTTCTGTAAAGGAATTTAAGGACAGAAGAAGAGGAAGAGGAAGACGCTTTTGATGTTTTATACTGTGTATAATTACTAATTGGCGTTAATAAACGCTTTGCTTCGGTCCAAGCGTTGCTAAAAGTTTTGAATCAAAAGACAAAAACATTTCCAATTTAATTCATAAACAGTTACTGTATCATTTTCATTCAGAAATCATACACAGAAAAGAAGAGGAAAATAAAGAAATAAAGAAATAAAAATAGAATTGTGAACTAAAGTAAAAATGCCAAATATATATATTATGACTCTTTATAAAATGTTGGATTTCATAAAAAATATATTTTTTTTTCATTTCATTATTAACCACATTCACTTTACAAAATCAACATATTTGAAATGTACATATTAAGTGAAATGTGCACATTTCAAAATCTCACTGTCGAAATGAGTTCTTAATGGTCTGTTCTCATTCCACCAATTTTGTTCATCACAAGAAATATTAGAACTTCTTTAAAAGAATTTTATGATTTGAAAGACTTAAATTTATGACTTCATACAACTTCTTCAATCTTCAGATGTAATTATTAAATTTACGTTTCTTAAATCTTGTATATTAATACAATGAAAATAAGGTTTACTGCATTTTTTTCGTGCAAATGGTATCTTTGTACTAATTATAAGCGTTGGCTTTGAGTACTACTAATTTAATTTGGTAAATTTATAAAGTTCTTTTTCTTACTTTTATTTTTCTTACCACCGTTATTTTTCTTACTTTTCATTATGATGGATATTGATACTATATAAAAAAGGTGTTTATTATCTTCTTGTTTATGTGCAAATATCCAGATTTGTTTAAGTGCAAATATATTTACACGGACTTAGTTGTTTTGTATTTTTTTAGGTTTTTTCTTTTTAATGAGGTTTTCTCTTGATCTTCGCTAATCCACTACTTTATGGATTTATCATTCAATAAAATCACTACTTATAAAAAAAAAAGGAACTCTACAATCAAGAGTTTAAATTGCCAAATTCTCAATAAGTACAAGCATGAGGGAATATTTTTTTTATATATATTTATTTAGCTTTTTTCCTTGACAAACCGTTTTATTTGTTCTCATAAAAAATCGAATATATGACCTATTAACGGCGGAGTTTATTTCGATACCAATGAGCTACAATCTCATTGGTATTTATTTTGCATATAATATATTTTATTATATTAATTTAACCTTCTTATTTTTTCACTATATACTCTATCAAATTTATGTTTCGATATGCTTTGTCGTACGCTAAAATTTATATATCAACCAGAATTTTCATTCCATTGAAGAAATGTCTTTCAGCAGAATCATTGCACATAATAACGAAAAATTATAAAATGTAATGCATGAGTTTAGGTGAACAATTATATGCAAGTGTGAATTTGTGTGTATGCATAGGGAGCATATAGGTGGCCATAGGGACATGCCAAGGATGTGGTAGATGAGGCCGTGCTCAATAAGTAAAAGGGACAGCAGATAGCAGGCGGATGTATTTACTTTGTTTTATGCATTTTTTGTACGCCTAGTATGTAACATTTTTTTACGTTTAGGCTCATTAATTGTAAAATTATTTATTAATGGTACTAAAATCGATTACAGCAGTAAGAAATTTGAGAGTTGAATTTTCAGTGAACATATTAAAGAAATTCCATAACAATTTAACAATAAGGTGTAAACCGACTAGTAAGTAAATATCACTTTGTGTGTCTGCTCTTTGATTCAAATTTTATGAAAATAAATGTTCAAAAACTTTATGAAAATTAGCGGTGTACTCAGTCATGCTGGATATCTGGCATCACATACTTTACAGGACTATGGATGTCCTGATGCTATGTTGTTAAAAAAATAAAAAATAAATAAAAAAGCCCATAACAACTTGAAATAATTAATATATTCGCGGTCCTCATTTTTTTTTTTAATTTCCCAATCCTTCGAGGAAATTACACTCTATGTCTTATTTTCTATTTTGTTTTTTCACATTTGCAACAGATACTGTTTATGTCTTCTATTCTAGTACGTTTTAATTTACATATCACAAATACAACAGTTTATAATATGCTATAATCAATTTCTCTCTCCTCGCCCTCTTCTCTCACAGTCGATCTTTTCCTCTCCATTCTCTCTTTCTTTGCACATTTGCTCTCTTCCTCCATTCTCATCATTGATTTGCTCCGCCACCCCTTCTTCTCCATATTCTTTCCTCCATTGTCGCCTCCTCCTCCGCCTCCTTTCTTCCTTCTCTCTCCTCCTTCCTTTTTTCTCTTCGCGTTTGTGACTTCTTTTTCTCTCCCTTTTCTCCTCAGCCCTTGGTTTTCCTCCTCCTCCTCCTCCTCCCCCTTGGTTTTGCTTCCTAGGTCCTCCCCTTCTCATTAGTTCTCTTCCTCATCAACGAACTTGAAAACGCAACGCGAACCGATCTAAAGAGAAGTGACGCGACGACGACGACAATCTAGATAGAGACAGAGAGACGTCGCGACAGCGGGAGAGGAGCAACGACGAGAGAGCGGCGACAACGTGAGTGAGTGATGGGTATAGAGACACGGTGACGGCGACGAAGTTGACGGCTGGAGAGGCGGCGCCTAGGGTTTGTAAACACTAGCTCCAACCATGGAAGAGGGGACCTATGGTGAAATGTTGCAATTCCCTAAAATACTTGATAATTATAGAATCAGTCCCTCATTTAATTACATTTAAATCCTTTTAATGTGTAAATTACAAAATAATATCTAAAAACTAAATGTACTCTAAATGTACACTAAACTAAATGGTAGTTGTATTCTAAATGTACTATATGCTTGACAATTATAGAATCAGTCTCTTATTTATTCTCAGTTTTTTATTCTGTACTCTATTTGTACTCTTGTTGTACTCGCTTTTCTGTTGAGATTTTGTTGGTCTAACTAATAAGTGTTAAATAACCTGATTCATTTGGTCTCATTTTATTATTGTACTCGGTTTTGAACTCATGTTGTTCTGACATTGTACTCGATTTTTTTCGAGTTGTACTCCATACATACACGGTTTTTTATTTTGTGTGTGGTCTCTATTTGTTCACATTTTTTGCGCGGTCAACGTTCTGACACGTGGTCAGCACACGATCAAACTGTTGTATTTGTGAAATATTTTATTCCGTGTTTTCATTTTTGGTTAATTTTTCACATGTGTTGTATTAGAATAATTGTCTTTTGTTTTGTAGTCTATTTTGGCAAATCACCCCAATCCTTTTGCAAATTCTTTATTATAAGGATATGCCTAGTCTGCTCTCTCTGTATCTTAGAGGTAACATAGTATATAGAATATATATGTTTGTTATATTTTTTTTTTTGCTTTTTAAAGATATATTGTCAATTTAACCATATCTTTTTTCGTTAGTTTTCGCTTTCTGTATAAATATATAAAGGATCTTAGGCAAAAAGAGAGGGTGAAGTGAAGTTTATGTGGGGATGGACAATATCACGACACTCTCTCCCCATTGGTGTAACGATTCTATACTTGAGGGCAATGAATCAACGTGGTCAAATTAATGTAGGCTTGACACTTGTCGGATGTTGAATAATTTCCTTTAAAAAGTTTATGATTATTGTGAAATAATATAAGATATTTTGTGGAACAACTTAGGGCTTGTTTAGTTTTAAATTTTTTAGAAAATTAGAAAAAAAATTAACTAAAAAATTAAAAAACTAGAAAATGTATTAAAAAGGTGAAATAATTTTTCAAATATTTTTTAATTTTTTAAAAATAAAAAATAAAAAAAACAGTTTTTCAATTAAAATAAGCCCTTATATCTCGTAGACCTTATGTGAAAGAATCATTTAGTTGTATAGAACACAAAACATACGCATCTTGCTCATGAGATTCAAACGAAGAGCATGTCCAACACTCCACCATATAATCTTCTCTATTATATTATTATTTAATTCGATTTCTCACTTTAATTTATCTCAAAATTTGAACCCAATTTATTTAATCTATCCATTCAAATTTCTCACTTTTATTATCTTTTTAATGCTTTGGATATATCACAATTGTGATGTCAATCATTGCTTATCTATATGGAGTAATGTTAGACATGCTTTTAATTCCAAATTTGAACTCTACTCTAACTTAATAATATTATTACTCACATTCATTACTAAAGGTATTTATGGGTCTAACCAACTAACGGTATAAAGAAAAAAAAATCAAAAAATGGTTTGAATTACTAACCTTGACATGCAACAAAAATCAACATGAACATGGATCAAGTTCATTTGTCTCATGAGCAAAATACAGTTGTGTTAGGATGGGAGTGCTCGACTTATTTACAGTATAAATGTCACATATAGATCGATGTAGTATTCTAGGTTAGGGGGAGAAGAGGAACTAGCTCCTATTCTTTGGTGTAGAGGTCGGTGGCGTCCTATCTCTTGGTAGAGAGGATGTGTGTGTATGTTATGTGGAAAGTGGAGTAGCCAACCCTAATAAGAATTTAGGTGACTCCATATATAATTAAACCACAAGGGCTTTCCTATATAATATGAGACACATTCTTCCAAGATTATTCATGGGGCATGCCAATTGAATCAGGCCACAGGCACGGGTCTCAATTCTTATCCTAACCGAATTGGTTTTTGATTCAATCCGTCATAAACGTACCACTTTTTTCAACATCTCCCACTCACACATCATGAAATCATAACTCATCATGATATATGATGGAACTATTATTAATGATGATCAAGATCTTGTGTCATATAGGTAAATAGACCATGCAACTAACATATGACGATGACATAATTGCCATACACTTGTTAGAAATATATAATAGTTTATAACTCAATCCTGCTAGAAGGTGTCTCTCGACGTTTTT
>CAODLS012558046.1:0-12616 GCA_948243855.1 Flueggea neowawraea
TGACACTCCATGTAAACATATAATCCGATCGATGTATAACTTCGCCAATCGTGCAGCTCTATATGTCGTCTTAACAGGTAGGAAATGTGTCGATTTCGTCAATTGATCCACGATCACCCAAATGAAATCATACCCTGAGGATGTCCTCTGTAATCCAACCACAAAATCCATTGTGATACGATCTCATTTTCACTCTAGAATAGACAATTGTTGTAATAAGCCAGAAGGACGCTGGTGTTCAAATTTGACCTGTTGACAAGTCAAACACCGACTGATAAACTTTGTTATGTCCTTCTTCATTCCAGGCCACCAATAGGACCCTCAAAGATCTTTATACATCTTAATGTACCCTGGATGTACATAATATGTGGAGTTGTGGCCTTCAGTCATAATCTCTTCGCGTAATCCACCAAAAGATGGTACACATAACCTCAACCCAAACCACAACACTCCTGAATCATCAATAATAAATCCAGGTATACCAGATGCTCTAAATTTCTCGATCAGATTCTGTATCTCAGAATCCTCCTTTTGGAATTCTCGAATCCGATCTAACAAAATAGGCATCACTTCAACGTGACCCAATAAAACTCCAAAATCATCAAACTGTAACTCCACTCCATTTTCCATCAATTTTTGCAACTCAGACACTGTTGATCGCCTCTCCAATGTGATGTGAGCTAAGCTCCCCATCGACTTTCTATTCAAGGCATCAGCCACGACGTTCGCTTTTCTAGGATGATATAATATAGTACAATTATAATCCTTTTGCAACTATAGCCAAGGTCTCTACCTCAAATTCAGATCCCGTTGCCCAAAAATATACTTCAGACTCTTATGATCCGTGAAGATCTCAAAAGTCTCATCGTATAAGTAATGCCTTCAGATCTTAAGTGCAAATACAACTGTCGCTAACTCTAAGTCATGTATCGGGTAATTCTGTTCAAGAAATCCAAAGGAAGTGCTAAGGAACAACTTGAGAGAGATTTGAGGCGTCTGAGAGGAGTGGATCGGAAGAAATGAAAACTTGAGGTTGGTTTTGGGTCTTTAAAGATGAAGAACACCGACTCGTCGTTCCCAGATAACTGGAGTTACACAATGATATAGCTCGAGTTATATGGACCTTGCCTAACTCGAGTTACAATTCTGGATAATTCAAGTTATATAGGGGTCACACAACTCGAGTTACCTCTAACTCTAACTCGAGTTATCCACTCTCCATACTCATTACTCAAGGTTCCAGAACACAAATCCTACATGATCATTAACTTAATCAACTATCAATCTAAACTCCCATCGTTATAGGGAATATTGTCGGAATGAGCAGAATATTACAACGCGGGCCTTCAAACTAGTTATCATACATAAGAGTGACTCAAATTCAGATTAGTTATCAGTTATTAGTAGTTTATCAGAAAAACTAATATCTGGTATTAAATCCCCCAACTAGTCATTGTGATCACTAGCTAGTTATTAATCCTCAATGAGAAGTGTAATTATATATGTCCAAGGAATTTAAGTACAAAATTGTTTGTGGTTCAGTGAGATAAACAAAAATAATTGTTCAAGATATTATTAATGAACAACAATTAGTTAAGAGACTTATCGAAAAAACTGTTAATGGTTGAAGAACTTTCTCATGAGCAAGCTAATTTAAATACATAATGCACATATAAAGAAAAAAAACATAATTCTTATTCCGATATCTCTCCAAATTCAACATTATTTAGGAGTGTGTTTGGTAAAGATACCAATCCTATATCGGATTAAAATGGGAAGAGGTATTCTTCTTGTAAATAGGCAGTCGGAAAGGAGCCAAAAGCAATTTCACCTAGAGGCACACGACGATGGTTGTGGCAAGATGGCAAATGATGGCGGCAAGTCTTCCTTTGTCTTCCCAGGCCTTTGGTGAGGGCTAAACCATGGAAAGTGCCAACACTAAGGAGGTGGTAGGCCGCTCATCTCCCCTCGCCAATTTCTTTACCTGTAAATAGGTCTTGAGTTTTACTTTTTATACATCACAAATCATAAACTAAGTTAATAATAAAAAGCATAACTTGTCTTAGTGAAGTGGAGGCACCAATTCATGGTGTGATTGTATATTTAGGTCCAAATAAATTCAAATCAGTCATTTTGAATCACCGCTTGGTGCACTACGGATCATATCTGATGTTACACGCCATTTAGCTTTATTTCATGTTCACGATCCGGAAGAACAGCTAAGTGAGATTCTGAGTACAATATCTTGCTGGGTATAGAATCAAACTGTGTTTAGCTTGACATGAAAAAGATCATTCCACAACCACTTGTACCCCACCACCTCCACCACAACCATCAACAGTTATACATCAAAACTACCACTAACTGTCATCTAATTGTCCTTTACTCCTTTACCCCATGCATTTCTTGCGGAATGATGTTTTGTGGCTTGATTAACTATAGTGAAATTATAAAAAAGCGTTACATGAGTCGTTTTTAATCTGCATAAGTTTTAGGTGAAAGGAGGCTGCCCAATTTTAGGGAAAATCACAAATCTCTATGGCACAAGATTATATATATAACCTTTCCCGATCAAAAAATATATATAACCTTTCAAGAATTCCACAGTCAAGACTCAAACGCAAACCTTTCAAATAGGCGTCCGATGCCTTGACGCCTACGTTGGCTCGCTGCATACCCGTGTCGATATGTTTTGTCAAAAGTACTTTTGCAAAATTACTTGGTTGAGACCTGTATTTCCCGAAGCATAAAAACATTTTAACCTGATATATTATGTATATATAGTCATGACCCACAATGTTATATGGATTCTCTATTTGGAGTACTAGATTCATTATCAAATTGACATGCATGATTGTGATTGATTGGTCGTAAACAAGAAAATTATAGGTGTACCGTATAGCTAGTATGTATAAACATTACATTTCTCTTTGAATAAAATCCGGAGGCTCCGGGAGATCAATAATCATGTATACCAAAAAATTTGAGGGGAATTCCATTGTCATCAGGCAATTTGCCTAAATGGGTTTATGGCTAGCTAGTATCATGCTAATGTTCTGATAACTGGGAAACCACTCATGATTTAATCCCATGGTGGACTAGCGTAATTATGTTGTGCGAGAGACAGCAACAAGTCACTTTGTTTAGTGTCTACTTCTGATAATCGAAATTTCAATCTTTTAACAGTAAAAACGATATTATTATTAACCTCTTTAATAAGACGCTTTCAATACCAATATTTATCGTGAGTGCATAGCTAATTAATCACTTAATATCTTCTATTTACCTTTTTTAAACAAATGATGTGATATTGAAAATAATGATAAGGGAAAAAATAGTTCATAGGTTTCAAACTAATAATGGAAAAGAGACTTTTTTCTTTAGTGAATCCATTGCATTTGCTCAAGTACACGACAATCAACGTTAATAAAGAAAAAGCAGAATTCTTTTTTTTTTTCCTTTTAACTTTTAATGTCATGACTAGAGATCGACTTTGATCATCCCCTAACAGGTTTTATAATATCTGGGATTCTTTTTTATATTCGTTCACTATTTAGGTCTTTCGGATTATCTAGAAAAGAGTTTTTTAGGTACTTTCGCTTATCAACTTATCACATATGTCCTTGGGTTAATTGGTCCATCTTTACTTTAAAAAGTAGTGACAAGAATCAAAAAAGAAAAAAGATTTGTCTTGAATACAACAATTTGCAATAAACCTCAACAATATCATTCATAAAAAAAACGTCAATAATATCTTTAAAATCTCAGAAAATGTACGTTTGGCGCAGATTTGATCATAGATTAAATAATAAAAAAATAAAGATCTTGATATCTTTTTAAACATAATTTGAAATATTTAAACAAAAGTACCTTAAACAAACATAAAGTTTCACGCATTTGTATTTCCAATGTAAATTTTGAAACTTAGCATTTTTTTTATAATCTTGTTATTTTTTTAATATTTATTTTTTTGGTTTTATTTTCTTATAATTTGTGTTATATTTACCTCAAGCAAATATATCTTTAACATTTTAAAGCGTTGGTTATTACTTGATTGTTAGTATGTATGATCATATTTCAATAGATGGTTTAAAAGATACATTAAATTTTGATTGTCATTAGCACTTGAGATGATGAGAAGTTTTTATTGAAGAAATTTTACCGCATCAGTAATCCGGTAAAGATTAAGTAAAGCAACGTCGATTTATGTAAAACACATCACTATAAGCAAAATAAACAAAAAAAAAGTCTCTTTTCTTCCTAGGACCCTAATTCCCTGTAAAATAACCCTTTCCACAACCCCCTTCTTCACCACTCTTTTCATGTAACACACATATACCTCCCCTAACCCATCTCGATTTGCATATATACTTCGCCTTCCCTAGGCACCGTAGTTATAGGCACCAAGAGAGATTTGATGGCCAATGGCACACAAAATGCGAGCAGATGTGTTACGCAAGGAGATTAGTTTTAAACTTCCAGTGAAACGATGCCATTTTGGATAATTTCAGCATTACAATGTGGATTCTCCAACGAGCTGAGGATGTTATATGTTAACAACATTAATGATATATCAAAATTGAAAACATGTTGTAATCATTTGTTTTTTTATCGAGAATGTGTAGGATTGGTTATATTATGGTAATTTTAAGAAATTAAATTGAGTGATTCCCAGTTAAAAAGAAGTAAAAATTGAGTGATTCTGAGCAGAAACTAAACTCGATCAGCAATACTCAACCTCCCCACCACAGCTGTAAAGGAACAGCATCAACGCAGACATCTGTACAGAACTAGCAGTCGACTACTATTATACATATAAGAAGTCGTGGCTAGCATTCACGTACGTACATACATACATATGGGAACATGATTAGGGCATAGATCCCAATGGACCCAACAAGACGAGTGCGTATTCTGTTGGACTGTGTGGTTGTCTAGTCACATTACAGCAGCCTATCGAATTCATTCCCAGAATCGGCATCTTATAGCTAGGGCATACCCTTATATTTTTCAAGTTTCACCTGTATTTATCATGCTTTTTTTTTTCGGTTTTGCCTTTCCTTTTCTTTGTTTCTCTTTCCCTCTTTCTTAACGACAAGTACTTCCATAAAATTATGCTGCGGTTGGGAACATGTCCTACATTCAAAGTGGCTTAAAGTTGCTTTTGATTTATTATCTTTCTTTTATTGTCAACAAGTTAGGCATATTGTGCTAGAGCATTCCTGAATTAGTGGTTTATTCGGTTCGGTGGTTTATTTTGTCTGGTCGATTCTTACTCATCTTAGTTATATAAATGAGTAATTAACTTTATGATTCAACATTATGTATACAGTTCAATTATTTTTAATTTATGTTTTTGTAGTTGTTGCTTATTAAATTTAGACCCATAATTTGGTTTATAAATCATTGATTACTTACGAGCTGAATTATCTCTCACGGGTATTTGTTTATGTAACAATTTAACTTTTGTAATGCCAGCAAATTGATTTTAACGAAATTTCAATACATATATGAATTTGTTTCCTTATTTACAATTAGGAGTCACTTCGGTTGACATTTTTATCACATATATATAAGTAGTTCTTTCTTTTCATACAATTCCATTTCATTTGATTTCAGCAAAGTTTGAATTTAAAATTATTTGATTTTATATGGGCCAAAACATTATTTATTTTAGGAAATAAGATATAGCTAACTTGCTAATTAATTATTTCTAGATTTATTACTATCCTTTTAGTTTTTTTTCTTTTTTTTAAATATTTTGCATTAAAAACCACATTGATAGTACACCGAGTTGGAGTAACTCAAGATGCTTTTATACTAAAAGTATATTGGTAATTACTGACACTTTAATTAATTAGCATGATCAAGAGGGAACTAGAGTGCTTGAACTATTCATAGTCCTACTTAATTGTATAATATTTTCCATTATTAGCCATTACTCAGAATTTTCCAGTGATTACAGTCAAACTAAGCTCCAGCAAACAAAATTTTGTGGTTTTCATCATTCATGCACTGCAAAATGTTTTCGATCTCAGCGAGATATTCCTAATTTGCTATTTTTATCATTAATCTTAAGATAGCTATATCTCTGATGTATCCATGTGAGGTCCCCACCCTTCTTGTATTCCAAGACTCACTTCAAGTCGGTTCTTTTTTTTTTTGAAGGTTCAAGTCAGTTCTTTATTGAGTTTGAAATGGATTTTTTTATCGTTATATAGTCTCATTAACTATATTATACTTAACAATAAAAATATAATGCTTAATATGGAAGCTAGTTATATATATATATATATATATATATATATATATATATATTACTATGTACTATCAAACTTAGATTATAATATAATTTTTTTATTTTAGATTATAATATATTATCATCTGGTTAAACTTACTATCATCAAAATTATGGCATTAGTTAACTTGTGCGAGGAATATCTTTGTAAGTCCAACAAGGAGTTCGTTTGTTTATTAGTTGACTTTATTTTTCTCAATAATTAGTTAAAAAATAAGTTGACTTTGAGTAATTCAATACTACAATTATTCCGTTAATTGACTGATAAGAATATAATTGTCGGATCATGAGCGTCATGGCATACGTTAATTCGACAAAAGCAGGAATAGAAGATGAAGATGATTGTTGGAAACTTGGAGATTGATACATGCATTGATACATATAGAGAGAGTACCTGAAAAGTGACGAGCTTTGATTTTGATTATATTTTTTTTATTTTGATTATAATTAAACTGAGTTATTACTTATAATTATAATAGCGATAATGGTCACGTACTTCGACATATGATTTATAAACAATATGTAGGTGTGATGACGGTCCATGAAAAAGATCAAGTTTGTCTTAGTACAATGCAAGAATTAATCAACACAACCATCAATGACCATAATATTTACGAAAAAGAAAACATAATTGTCAACTGTTAACACTTGAAGAATTGGATTAGAAATTACTCCGCATTATTGAGTATATTTAAAATACTGAATTTATGTTTTAAAATTTAACGGTTCAAAAAGTTCTCTCTCGGCGAACGTTTATCATCGCATGCTAACATGCGCCATGATCTCTGAAACCGATCCTAACCCAACTCCTTGCATTTTATTTCTGTTGATTCTCTTTGTGTTTTGTTAGAATCGGCATTGAGGGAAGTGTCTTGTGGCTTGGTAGTGTCTTAAAAGGTCTCTAGGGTTTGGCGCCGATGGAATCAGAGACAGCAGAGTGCACCGATCGTAGCAACAACGCACCTGATCAAAGGTGACCTGCCAGACCTCCATGATTCCTTAGACCCCAAAAAGGTAAAACAAACAGAGGATAACAATGTAGAGATGGGGACTGATGCTCCAACAAACGACCCAAAACCGACAAGATCCTTCAAGGATCGGCTCATGGGTACCACAGAGGAAGAAAGGGAGATAAACATTGATGATTGGTGGATATAGAACTAGCAGAGAAGGATGTCATGGTTAAGACTGATGGTTCAGTCCCCTCAATTTGTTTTTCTGATAAGGTTAGTTCGTACACTACTCTGGTGAGTATTGGCGTTTGGTCGATCTCGGAATAGTTTGTGTTAATGATCTTAAGTTTGGAATGCATTAGAAGTGGAATGTTGTGTGTGTAATGCAAGCTGAAGGTTTACTAAGACGTTTTGCATTGGAGGGTCATTCGGTTCGTTCGTCTACGCGCGTCGATCAAGTATAATGCACGTAGTACCGTGCTACGCACGTAGTAACCGTGTTGTGCGCGTTGATCATAGATTTGGGTTGAGAGTTTTAGATCTAGATTTGGGCAGAAGTTGTGGGAGGCCATTTAAATGCATTGTACATTCAACAACATGCGTAAGAGGCATACTACGTGCATTTAATGCTCGTAGAATGCTCTTATCTGGGCGATTTTGGTGCAGCACAACGTTTATCGCTGAAGGGTTATAAATACCCCTATACGCCCTTCATTCGACCATTATTCACTCTCACCTACCAAAACTCTTTCAAATTGATTTCTCTTCATCTTCCATCATTTCTAATTGCTTCTACTTGGATTCTTGAGGTAAGAAACATTCTTTAATCTCCTCTTTTGGTTGTTCTTGCATCAAATTCACCCATTCTAGGGTTTAAACGAGATTGGAGTTTTAGTTTGGATTTCCATTTTATGTTGCTATAGAAGTTGTTTGTTGGTTGATTATGGTTGTTAGAGGTCTGAAATGCAAGGATCTAAGTTCGGTTTTGGAGGCTTTTGTGTTTGAACGAAATGGGTTGTTCTTGAGATAGGGTTTCAGATTTTGGTGGATTTATTGTTAGAATCTAAGTTGTTTTTGATGTATCTTGATGGATTATATTTAGAAACACTTGGATTTGAGTTGGGTATAGTGATTTGATGATTTATTTTAATGGGCTCAAGAAATCTGAATTTGATTTTGAGATTTCTTGATGATTTGTTGTTTGATTCTTGAAAAAGATGTTAGATTCATGCTTAGGGGGTTGATATTGATCAATGTGGGTAATTGGAATCGATTTCTATCGGTTGAATCAAAATTTGGACCATTTGGATAATTTTCCTTTGAAGGACCAAAGATGATATTGTGCATTTAGGGAGTTAAATGCAATTTAGTGTAATTAAAGAGTCTAATTACATATATTTGGGATTTTGAGGATTAATTGTGAATGTTGTAGTACTATGGACTTAGTACTAGATTTGGAATATTTTGAGGACCATTTTGTAATTTACCAAGTCTCGATGACTAAACGATAATTTTACATTGGTCGAGAACCAAACTGTAATCTTGCATAAATTATGGATTTTTGGGATCTTTGAGACTCCGCATTTGTATTTGCATATCATGCATTTAGTACCGCCACAGTACCACATTTTGATTTGTCTATGATATATGTGTTGACATATATTTGTTGTTCAGCTTCCTATTCCTGTCAGCGAAACCAACCACCGACAAGTGGGGTTTGACTGACATTTGCGCTTAGATTTTCAGGTGAATGAATATCAGCTTCAAACACATTGACTGTGTCTCAAAACTGTATATGTTTTTTGTTGTATGCGACACATATTTGAAATTGGACTAATCTGAGAATTGGCTAATAATAAACTAGTTATATGTTTAATCAGGATTACGTTTTTAACTGATATATATGTATTATATATATCTACTTTGATTTTGATGTTGTTATGCATGCTTTTGATTTCATACTATGTATTAGTATGTATTTGATTTTGATATAGGACTCCTCTGTTACGGGGTAAAACGTGACCTTTGGTATATCAATACTTGAGAAAGCCCAGCTACCAGGGTGGCTAATAGCAATGTATTCTGATCCAATACATGATTTGTTATGGATTGTGGTGGAGTCCGCATCACATTTGTATTAGTGTTGGATGCACACCTTTGCTTTAGTCCCATGTATTTGATATGAGTTTTGACTCGAAAATTATGATTTGAATCTGAAAAAAGATTTTAAAGCCTACGTGCCTGTTGGTTGCTTTGGCTGCGAATCTTTACGAAATGAATTTTTGAAAAACTATTATTTATGTAATGTGTGTATATACATATATATATATTTATTTATTTATTTATTTATTTATATCTGATTGTGGTATTTTTGAACTGTTTTCAAAATAGTCTTTGTGAGGCACATATAAGGCGATCTAGAGTGTTATTCCTCACTGGGCCCTGACCCCCTTTATTTATCTGTTTACTTGATTTTTTTATGTCTCAGTTTCACAGATTTTGGCTTTGGCCACCATTTCGCATCTTGACCACTAGTGAGACGTCTTTGGTTAGTGATGCCCTTTTGTTCGGGCTCTCCTTTTGTTTTTGTTAGAGCTTCGCACCAGGATGCTGTTGGGCTACGGTTTTGCCATTTGTATTTGACATTTCCTACTCATGATATATTTTTGGATATATTCATTATTTGAGTTATGATAATTATTTTACTAATTATTTTAAACGATAAATGTTTTTTTGAACGTTTTAAATACTAATCAAACGTTTTGGGTAGTATGTTCTAATCTTTGAGACTTGTGTGAGACGGGTCGGGCTCACATAGACGGTTCGCCTTGTACGTCAGTCTTGGCCCGATTTTGGGTCGTGACAGTTTTCAACTCGTTAAATGCATCCCTGAAACATACAGTGGTGGTTCATTTATTGGCTGGAGGACTTGGGTATAAGGGCCTTCATGAAGCCATTACTAGCTTATGGAAACCGAAAGGAAGATTTGATATTATCGATTGAGAGAATCATTATTTTCTTGTGAAACTCTATAAGGAATCGAATTACATTAGAGCTCTTTTGGATGGGCCATGGATGACTCGAGGGACGTACCTTTTAGTGCAACCATGGTCCCCATATTTTAAGACTAAATCAACAAAATTGAAAGCCTTGGCAGCTTGGGTACATTTTCCAGACCTCCCCTTCGAATATTATCATAACCAAACAGGGATGGAGGCAGGATTATGGCAAAGGGGGTGCTCAATCTGCTTAGCCATACCCTGGCTTGCCTCTGTATATAGTGTCCAAAAAAATAACCGCTATATATACATGCATATATATATATATATATAATTACATAAATTAAATTAAATATTCGAATACATGTAGTAATTATAAACTATTTTTGCAAACACGAGTCAAGAGATGATAGTTGTTTTCGACATGTCGACATTCCCTGAAAGCGTTGCAAAATTGCTTCATTATCAATACTTATAAAAATTTCTTTCTTGATGTAAACCACCAAAAGGTCATTCATCCATTCATCCCCCGTCCTATTCCGCAAATCCGTCTTGATGACATTCATGACAGAAAACACTCTTTCGACAGTTACTGTTACAATTAGAAGAACCAATATCAATTAAATCAAATGATATACCAAACTGAAGACTTGAGCTCTTCCAGTTACAACCAGATTCTTTGCAAGACTTCCCAAATCTTGAATACTGGAGAATTCATCATCGTTTTTTACATTACAAATATAAGTTCTAAGCTCATGAGGAAGAATCAAAAGTTCTTCTAAAGTGAAGTTTTCTGGATAAAGTTCTGCAAGACAAACTAACTTATCAACATTAAAATTCATAAATGAGGACTTCAGATTAAGACAATTCATGTAAAGAAGTAATTCTGTGTTCATATCTGGGAAACGATTTTCCATCTCTTGTATGAGAAAATCGAGAACCTATAAATAAGAAAAAAGAAAAGTTGTCAATTAGTACAATGGTAGTAATTAGAGAAAAGGTATAATTGAAGGAAAAATATGTATAGTCACTTCACAATAAATCTCGACCCGATAATGGTGGTAATTAGTATCATGGCCATCTCGCTTCGTACGAACATGAGATTTGATGGTATCTTCCATTTTAAGAACATCAATGGAATTAGCCACACAAAATTTCTCCACTTCCTCCAAGAAGTTGTCTCATTCATTCTCCCTAAAAGCCCGCAATTGCTTTTTGGTTACGCTGATCACAGATACAGCTTGAACTATATTTTGATCTCTTTGTTGAAGAACTTGTGACAAACCATATGTTATTCCAAGTATATGTACCATCAAGTGTAAAACAAACATAAAGTCATATGTCTCCATCCTCCAACACAAAGTCTTAGGAAAACCTCTTGTATCTGGATTATAACCATCATCATACAAACCTTCAAGCACTTCAACTATTGAAGGCCACATCGCTTGTAGAAGATTTAAAGTTGTGAAGTGTGATCCCCATCGAGTGTCACCTGGTCTACATAAGCTAGTTTCTTGATTTAAGCCTCTACCACTGTTGATTTCTAATCATTCAAGACGTTCAATAACACGGTCTTGCTTGATTTATCTGAGTTGGTCCGCTCTTCTACATGATCCTCCACATGCATTCACAATCAAGTTGACAATATTAAAGAAATCGCTCATAACTCGATGATCTCTAGCAACAGTTACCACAACTAATTGGAGTTGATGAGCGAAACAATGAACATACTTAGCAGAAGGATTTTCCTTCAATATAAGTGCTTTTAAACCATTGAATTCACCCCGCATATTTGATGCACCATCATATCCTTGACCCCACGGTCTTGATAAAGAAAAATTGTGTTTAGAAAATAAAGAGTCAATTCCTTCCTTCAAAGAACTCGCAGAAGTATCAGTGACATGAACCATGCCTAAATACCTTTCTATAACTTCTCCATTATTGTTAACATATCTAAGAACGTTTGTCATTTGTTCCTTAACTAATATATCACGCGACTCATCAACCAAAAGGAAAAACTTGCGATCTCCAATGTCATTCAGTATCGCACGTGTAGTTTCAATTGCACAACAATTTGTTAATTCCTTTTGAATTTTAGGGGAGGCCATTTGATTGTTTCCAGGAGCATTCTTTCCAATAACCGCATCAACGTCTGCACTTCATTCACTGTACCATGCCAACAACTCTATAAAATTCCCTCTATTTAATGAACTTGATGATTCATCGTTTCCACGAAAAGATGACCCTTGTCGCAAAAGGAAGCAAATGACATTCAAACATGCCGCCAAGCGAATGCGATAAGCAACTTCTTCCTCACGATCATGTCTTGAGTAGCTGTAAGAGATACTCTGCCTTTGGTTTTTAAA
>CAODLS012558714.1:0-12729 GCA_948243855.1 Flueggea neowawraea
CCAAAAGCGAACCAAACCCTAACCCATTCAAAACAACATCAAATCCTCAATTCCAAACAAAAACCTATGCATCATCAAGTCCATTCTAACATAAATTAATAGAATCTAAATTCAATTAATTCAAAAATTCGTTCAAAACTAAGATTGAACTCAAAACTATCATCCAAGGTACCCACTTAACATACATTCATCAACAACAAAACCCAAGCCAAATCCATCCATTTCTAACTTCATTCAAGCATCATCTAACATAATCTAAGAAATATCTAACTCATATTGTGATAGAATCAAACTAAACCCAAACCCTAGCTTCAAACCGTCACTCCATACACACCCACAAAACCCATCTGAAATGGAAGGAAGAAATTAGTTGATAGCTTGAATCTTTCATCAAATCTTGAAAGGATTTGATGGAGAGATGAAGTGGGATGGGAAGAGATGGATTAAAAGTGAGAGAGGTTGAGAAAGATGAGTGAGGGTCGAAGAAGGTCAAGTGAAGGGTATAAATAAACCCCTTGCTCAAAACGCACTGTTTTACTCATTTTCAATATCTCTGGGCACTTTAAAGTGTGTAGCATAGGTTTCCAAACCACGTAGAGGGCACAACGTGTGTAAACCAAGGCACTATGTGTGTAGTTGACCTTCTGCAGCTCTCGGCCAAGTCTAGTACAAGATTTACATGCTTAGACACACCTTAACGCATGTGGTCGGCCCCCAGTATGCTCTATGCGCTTAAATACACACTATAAACATGTTTTTAACTTTGAATCATAATTCCCATCACTCCCGAGACTTAAAAACACCTAAACTTGCAAAAATGTCACCATTAGACATATTTAAACACCCAACAGTCATCTCATACATCAAAGGATTAGATCGAAGTTGAACAAAATGCTACAGAAGTTTAGTGAGAACGGACGAATATTATAGAATGGTTCTCATATCGATATTTGTCCTTTACAAAAACTTCCTAATTATCATTTCGATTGTCGAAACAATCTACGTTGGCAACTTGAAAAAGGATATTGCATAGAAGGGCATATATTAAAGAACGATCTTTATTAGAGTGTCTTTTCCTGCATAATATAGAAGTTACTCCTTCTAACCTTGTACTTAAGACCTCACTCTTTTAAAAATAAAATACATGGCTTGTCACTTGAATTGGCCCCATATGGACAAGAGTCCCAAGTAGTGCTCACTTATATTGGTTTCTCGGCCCCTCAACTTTTGTAAAATTAGTTCTTTTAAATTTGTTGGCACTCCAGAATTGAACATGGCTTCAGACTTGCCAAAATTTATGCTTTGGCTACATATATGGCAAAACCGGTTTAAGACTTGTACCCAACGCTCAACTTCCTCCATTCTTGCCCTCACAAACACAATTGTGTGACTAATAATGTGTAATTATCAGACGTCTCACACTGATCTACAATCCATTGAGGAGACCTTCTTGTTTCTTCATGTCCACAAACTTGGAAAAAGCCTCTGTAACAAGCAAAAAAAGGTAAGGGCGAGATGGCATCTCTCTGATGTAAGCCCTTAGATGGTTGAAATGAACTCAACGAATTACCATTAGAAAATATAGTGCAATTAAGAGTAGATATGCACTCATACATCCAATTAAATCATTTTTGTTGGAGTGGGTGCAGAAGTGAAAGATTGTAGAGAAGATAAGAAATAACACAAACAATTTAGAGTGGTTCGGCTAAACCGTGTATACATCTACTACCTAAGTTCCTTACTAAACAACATAAGAAATTTAGAGTGGTTTCACCAAACCATGCCTACTTCCACTACCTAAGTTCCTCACTTACGAATTTTACATTCCACTATCTTTGATGATTGATTTTGGCTCAATCCAACAAGGCCAGTACAACAAGGTTGATTTTGGCTCACACATCGAAAGCCTATCCAATGTTGATTTCACTCTAGGCTCACACCTCTAAAGCCTTTACGATATTGTTTCTAAGGCTAACAACAAACCAATGTATGTTATATTCTCATGATAAATCAAGCAAGAATTCATATGTTTTTGTCCTACAAATTATGCTTTTATAATGAATTTAATATGATGTTTGTGATATTTGTAGGAAGAGAGAAATTTGAAGAAAATGAGTTGCAAATGATGGAGAAATGGTGCAAAGCAAAATGGCCTTGAACCAACTCAAGAAAGGATGGAAAAGCTGACAAAAGAAGGGCCACGCCCGTAGTGGTTGCAACCCGTGGCCGTGGCAAGCAAAAACGTGAAGAGAAAATGGCTAGAAAGATCACACAGTCGTGGAGGTTGCAAGACACGACCGTGTCCTATTACACGGGCAACTCCACGGCCGTGTAATAGGCGGTTTTGCTCGTGTAATTGCAATTTCAAGCCAAAATGTGGACAAAAGTTGGCCACGACCGTGGCACCGTAGAAGTCAAGAAAAAATTCAATTTCGGGAGTAAAAAGCATGTGGGGACCATGGGGCATTTTGGACTAATCTTAAGTAGGGTTTTTATGACTTGGAGAAGGGGTATAAATAGTCGTCTTTGGAACATCTTTTGGACATGTTTTACATGTTTCTTCATCTAGAAAGTAGGTTTTTTTATTTTGTCTAGAAAAATTTTAATTTCTTAGTTTAAATCAAGGAGATTGGAAGGGTAATCACTTGCCTAAGGCTTTTTTATTTCAAATATTGTATCAAAGGAACTTTGAGTTTGTTTCTCTTTCATTTTCCTCTTTTGTATTTGAATTTTTAAGATCTTTTTAATGGTTATTTATGTCTTTATGTTTCGTTTAATTATGGGTTGGTTTATTTACTTTTTTGGATGGATTGCAAGCTAGATTGATCACCTATATTGTATTTTTAGCAAACCCTATTGAAGAATCGAGAGATGAAGGTAGGGTAAGGCCATAAGCAATAATCTTGTTGAGTGCTAGAGTAGAAATATTTAGTGCCTACAAGGTGTTTGATGAAAATTTTCACTAGTCTAATGACCCTAATTAATTTAAATGAGGTTGAGAGGACCCTCTTATTTAATGTAGGGATGATTTAGATGACCTTAAGAGAGACTCCAAACTAGCTTAAAGGAGAGAACACCCAATCCCAAACCACATCAACTTAGCTTAGCAAAACTAGAATCCTAGCCGAAACCTCGAACCCCAACGCTTTTCTCTTATTGATTTTCAAACTTTTACTCCTAGTGTTCATTGTTTGCTTTGTATTTTCTTTCAATCACTTAAAACCCCATAAACAAAACATGATTTTACTTGATTTTATTTTATTTTTTGATCACAATTAATTCTCGCTCCTCGAGGATTCAATACCCTATGAATACTTAAGGGTTAAAACTACGACGATTCTTGTGCATTTGCAAGGTATCATCAATAAGTGAAATTAACTCCAAAAAAATTGTTTGAATCAATATTTAATATTCTAAATTTCTAACTTGTTTACTCAAGATGCCCTGTGAGGGCAGTGACGGACCGGAGGGGGTCCAGCATGGTCCAGTGACCCCTTCCAAGTCGGTGGAACCCCATATATATAGTATGGGGTGCCACCGAAAATTTTGCAGGACCCCCCTCAGGAGAAAAAGAAGCAAGTGGTGAAGATAGATAAGGAAGAGGAGGAGATAGGGAAGGTCCAATGCATGGTGGAGGTGATATCGTGGAGGGAACGGAGAATTAAAGCTCAAATTGTCGTCAATGCTAACGTGGAGTCCGTTTGGATTGCCTACATCGACTATGAACTTATCGTTGATTACATTCCCAAACTTGTTTGCAGGTACATTATAGTCATTACAGGCTAATTGAACTAAGCTTAATTACTTGCATGTTCAAATTTCACTGTGTTTCGAACCTTGGATTGAATCTACTATTTTGTTCCTCGAAAAGTTATGAATTTCCTTATACAAATTGTTTAATCAAAGTTGTGATTATGTAGATTTTAAATTTCGGTTGACTTAATGATTATTATTAGTGGGAGAATTCATTGCCCTCACCTTGGGCATATATGGCTGGAGTAGAGAGAGTTACAGAGGGCATTATACTGGCACCCTGAAGCTGGAATGGTATTGGATCCTCAAGAGTTTATTAATTCGGTAAGCTTCATTCGCTGTTGAATTGTTTTGATCATTCTTTTCATGGTTATGCTTGAGTTTGTTGTGGTAATTTAGTATCTTGTTTGGATTCTGGCTAATAATCATGAATTATACTTTTCCATGATTGATAGGGAAAATTTTGAATGCAAGTGGTTGGTGAAATCTGGAAAAAGGTAAGTCCATGCATGCAGTAAGAATGCATGAATGTTTGAGATCAATTGTTCATTCTATTAAACTGTCTTTCATCCTCTCTTGCTTTTATTGCTTTGTATATGCAGATCACTCTTGATTTGGTATGTATAAAAATGCTTCATTTTCCTTTTGATTATGAGAGATGGAGTGAGAGTTACATATTTTGAGTCAATAAAACCTTAAAGTATAGGAATTTCTTTGCGAAGCTGTGAACTGTTATCGCAGAAAACAGTTGAGATATTTCATTTCTATTTCGAGGATGTTAGCTCATATTTTTTTTTGTACGCATCACTTAGAGTGGCATAGTGTGGAAAAGTTTGTAGTTTTGATAGGCCTTGCACTACAGATGAATTTCATGTGCACAGATTTGATGGCTTATTGGAAATTGACCATCCCTATATAACTCTCACCTGGCTTTCCTACTTATAGGTAGAGCCACTTGTGTTTTAATGGTCACTGATACTTGTTTTGGATGAATTCTTAAGAAAAATGGAGGAGTCTATCGCTGTGTTTTCACTAGCATAATTGTAAGAGCTCCTGTTCGTGAAGTTTGGAATATTTTAACTACTTATGAGAGCCTTCTTGAGTAAGTGTTATGTGCTTATCTTTTGACAGTACTGCAATGAAAATTGTCTGAGTGACTATTTAAACAGGGATTATGATACATAGATCTTTAATAAATCCAATATTGGAAATTGAAGCTTTTATTTGGTGTGACGTCATATTTTCAACTTGCTTACCTTATTGTGATGCTGATTTGCAGGATTGTTGTAAACATGGCCATCAATAAGGTTTTGTCACGAGATAATAATAAGGTCTACATGCTTCAGCCTTCAGGTACAAGATTCATCTTTGTTCAAAATGCTATGTTGAAATTCCCTTCATTGCTTACAAGTTTCCTAATGGAAATAATTTTTTATTTTCAGTTATGATGAATTATGTGATATGCCCATCTTTGCAATTACTAGCATGTTTTCCTACACCTATAATGAATTATGTGATATGAAATCACAAACTTTGATCATTGGTGCCCCCTTGAGAATTTCTTCTGCGTCTGTCACTATGTGAGAGAAAAGTTTTTTGGACATTTTATTCCTATTTTCAATTTTAAATTTTTAGACATTTTTATCATTTTTTTCAATTTTAAATTATTATCTTCATTTTAAGTAATAATCCCAAATTATTGGATGACATGGTGTTGTAATTCTGTTGATGGTTTTTATTGTTAATATTTATGACCAGGATAATCTAGTATTTGAAAAACATATCTATCAACCTATGTATTAATTATTAATTAATAATATATTGCATTATATTAGCCTTCATATTTATAGAACTAATATTTGCTGAATATTAAATATCACGTATTTCATAAAATGTGATATGAATCATGAATATCGCATTTGCATGCAATAAGGAATTTTTTCCATAATGCAAATTTTCACCATGAATATATATAGGATATTTCTGATATGGATACCTATCTAATAGGTATCGTATATATAAGGATTTTTTTCATAGCCCTTGTGTGCATGAGAGAAAAATTGAAGGATCGGACCCTATTGTTTTTATAAAAAAAAATACATCACTACTTTTCTACACTTTTACGATTTGGCCATTAAAACTCAGCCAAGTTTATTCAATATATCACACTCTTATTTTTATTTGATGCATCGCATAGGAATTTTTAAATATTGCTCATAATACTATTTTTTTATTATATATATTTTTTTTACTTTTTTTGATAAATCTATTTTTTTTAATTTATACAGATATTTTGGGTTTAATGGTCCATGTACAATCAATGATTACCATACCTAAGAAAAAAACTTTGAAGAAAAAAATTATTATTGTAGATAACCGGTAATTTTATTTGTACTTCAATATAGTTATTCGTTAATTTATCGTGTGTTATCTTATAATTTTAATTTTTGATAATTGTAGTTTAGAGCAAATCTCATTAGTTTTGTGGGATGACCTTGTTGAAAATTAAGGCCAAATAATCAAAAGTGGCATTAATAAAAGCTATATCAAGTGTCAAATTAAGCCGTTATGAAGTTAATTTTTTGGCAAATCAAACTATAATAGATATTTCTTGTTAATTTGATGATTAGATGCATTTTAATTTTCCTTATTTATTTTTTAAATATATCATAAAAAATAGGAGAATTACAATTGTCCATAAATATTGCAACAATAATCTATGATCTGTCCATCATACAAGAAGTTGATGAATTGTGCAATAGGTACAATTACATAAGAATGATCTTTTTTGACCCCAAAAAGTCAAAAATTTAATACAAGTTTTAATAATATCATTAAGACGTTTTACAATTTTGAATGCTTGTTGAGAAACACACACAAAAGTTTTCTTTCAAATTCTGGAAGAGTAAGGAAAGCCTAACAAGGGAGCTTGAAATAGGTTATCGATAGTGCATGTAAGGGATATTTATGTAATTGTAAAATTATTGATTTTTGTTACAATTAATATTATTAGTTATATATATATATATACTAATATTTCCAACTATGTATTCTTATAGGAATTATATTGTAGTTTCAAAACCAAAATTTTAATAATTATTAATAAGAAGGCCCATGGTTTTATTTTTGTCAAAATTGCAACAAGAAAGTGTTTGTTTAATACGCTCTATCTTTAATAAAATTAAAAGGAGATTATACTCCATGTGTTTTTTTTTGACATTTTAATTGCACATATGTAATACAAGGGATTATATTTTCTGTTTTGGAACACTTTCATTAGAATTTTACAAATGAAACAATATATATTCTTCTAATTGTGAGTTTCTCTCTACTCTCTGTCTCATGCTTTCTCTCTCTACACAGAAATCGCCGCCTCAATTGTGTTGTTATTCTTCTCTTCTTCCTCTATATCAGCCACCTTGCCCGTTTCTTCTCCTCTTATTCTCTTTTTTCGCCTCATCCAATGCTTTGTTTGCTTCCTCTCTTCTCTTCTTCTGCCTCATCCTGCCATCTCGTTCGCACGCCTTGTTTGCTTCTTCATTTCGTAGCATCGTTTGCTTCTTCATTCGGCCTTGGAAGAACAACGGCTAGGGTTTCAAAACCCTAGCTTCTGCCGCCATGAAGAAGATAGTCTTTTTAAAAAAAAAATTATTTAAGAGTCCTTAATTTAGGTTGTACTCATTTTGTACTTGCTTTTGTAGTCATTTTGTACATGCTTTGTTATTATTTTATTCTCATTTGTACTCATAATTTTACCAAGTAATAATGAAAAAATTAAATATTTTTTAAAAAGTTTTGACTTGTTCTCATTTATTGGTGATTGTTCTCATTTTGTTGTTATACTCATTTTGTTCTCGGTTTGTACTTATTTTTATTGGTCCAAAGAATATGGTAACACATGGTTAATTTTTTGATGCATAGTCAACACACAGTCAAACTGATGCATTTTTTAAATCTCTTTTTTTTGTGCTTCCATTTTTGGCAATTTTTTGACATGTATATTGCATTTGTGAATTTTTTCTTTTTTGTTGTTATCTATTTCTTTGCTTGTCCCTAGAATTAAATAACAAAACATATTTACACTAATATTATTTATTTTTTTCATGCAGGTAGATATTCCGTAAAAATTTCTCAAAGAGGATTGAAAGGATGCAGGCTAATATTTTATTACATTATAAAATTTTATGTAATTTTTAATTTATACGTTGAAACACTTTTTTAATATGTTACATTTGTATTTATTTAATAAATAATAATTTAGTCATATAATCCATAAAATTATTCAAAATATTTATAAAAATAACAATAATGTGCAAAGCATGTATTCATAAAATTAGTCCAAACAAAAGATCTATTTGAAGCAATATTTTGAGAGGTATTATTAATTTATTATACATTCTTGTATTTCTAATGTTATCATCAAATTTTTAAAAAATAATAATTAACTATAAAGCAGAGTTTAATAATCTCAACTCAATTTTCTGCCAAAAAAAAAAAGTCTCAACCCAATTTTACCGAATAGACCCGTGTCCAAATGGTGTATGGATATATGGGTATTAATTAGGATATGGTTAAAATACAGCCGATGTCAATCCTGCTGGTATAAGGAATCTAAACGACGCCGTTTGGCACGCGAATAATGATCCTCCGCTTCTGTTCTCGCTGTAAGAACCGGTACTTTCTGGAGAAACAGAAACCAGCTTCCCCATCTTGAATCCAAACAGCAGGATCCTTCTTCCAACAGCTCACTTCGATCACGCCAAAAATGATCCACCACCGCAATCCACACCTGCACTGACTAACCGCTTCGTAAAAGACATGGACGAAGAGACCAAGCTCCTCTCGCGCCTCGCCGCGAACCACCTCCACCTAGCTCAGTTCGAGCCACTCCGGGCAACCTTACTCTCGCTCCGATCCAAGTCCCCGGACCTCGCTCTCTCCATCCTCCAAACCATAATCTCCAATGCCTCTCGTCTCCAACACGTCCTGTGGTCCCCACAATGCCCCTCCCCTTCCCTCCTGGTTCAACTCTCCGCTCTGGAGCTTATCCACTATCCCAATCCAACCTCCCCTGCTTGGTCCTGGGACTCCCACGAGCTCCGCTTGCGCGTGGAGTTCAATCTTCTCGTCCAGGAACTGTCGGACAGGGTCACTGAGCGGATGAGGAGGAGTGTTCACTTGGAGATTATTGAAAAGGGGAAGGATGACGTTGAGTTTGATGAGAAAGGCGGGTTTGGTTTCGAGGGGGGTTTGGAGGGGAAGAGTGGGGAGTTGAAGGAAGGGAGTGATGAATTGGGTGTTCTGGACAAGGTTTTGGAGTTGGGAGTCAGAAGGTTAAGGGCTGACGTGGAAGTTGATGGAAGTGAGTCGAGTTTGAGTACTTTTAGTGTTGAGGAAGAAGAGTTTATGGCTTTGAGGAAGGTGATGTTGGATTACGCCGATGTGTTCGAGGCGTTGTGTTTGAATGTAGAGAGGCAAATGAAGGGGTTGGAGGTAGAGAGTTCGGGGATGGCATTGACGGTGAGAGATGAGAAGGGCGGGAAGGGTCTGGTTGTGGAGGAGAAGGCTGCGAAAGAGTTTAATGTGATTTTGAGATGTGTTCAGTTGGCACATTTGGATGCTATGAGAGAGTGTTTGAGGGAGGGGGATGAAGAAGGAGCATTTTTGCATATTCGTTATCTTCGTCTTGATCGTGGAGTGGAGGAGGCTGAATATCGGTACGGGTGTTTGATTTATGAATCATGAGATGTTGCTGTAGTTTGCTTTGAAGTTAAATTTAATTTTGTTGTTGTTTCTTTTGTATAACTTGAATTTAGCGAATGAAATGTTTTCAGAGGTTGATAAATGTTTTTATTATTGAGGATGATTAAAGGTTTCAAATGTTAATTCATTTGCGTATGTTCAGGTTGCAAATTAAAGAAGGGAGTTAATGCTTAGATAATGTCGCCACAGAAGATGTTTAGAAAATGAAACACCGGCTTATGTTTTGCTGGCAGTTCCTAGCTTGTGTTTGTGTTGCTGAGCTTGTGGTCTTGTCTACGAAATGCCCCACCATTCTGGGAAAATTATTTAATGGATTTTCAATTGGAGTACATTTTGAAAGCACCTGCAGTTTAATATCCATAGCCTATTGTAGAATTTGAATCTGGTTTTGGACCGTAAACATTTTAATTGATCTTGACTGCTAAAGCATTTCCAATTTGTTCCTTGTCTAATGTCATCTATTTTTCTGTGGTCTGTTATAAGAACATGTTCATAGATCAACTAAAGACAAGTTGTCTCCTTCTGGTTTTCATTCCCCCTCCCCTTGCTCCAATTATGATCGTAACTTGACTAAGCTTTTGATCTTATTTTAAAGTTTTTACTTGTTAGATGTTTATTTGTAATCTGTATGGTTGTGTTATCTCTTTACTGGCTTTCCAAGAATCTTCCATTTGCTCAGAATTATTATTTCCATTTTTTATGCTGGATTTTTGCTTCATTATTGAATTCATCCTTTAATGTCACAATTCACAAATGATTCTTTTATTTAATATCAAACATACCTCGACATTTTTCTGTTCTCCTCTTTTCAACTTTTGTTAGTTTGTGGAAATTCATGTGATTGTCCTTTGTAGATATTAATTTTGTTATTTGTCTTTTTATGTTTCTATTAGCAAGATTTTGCAAGATCTCCTTGCAATAATTTTGTCAGGAAGGGAAGGATACGGGGACTCCTGGATTTCCATGCGACAAAAAGTGCTGAAGATTTACACGGAGGCTGTTTCGTCAAGTTGCAGACAACTTGTTGCAAAGATTCAAGTAATGCTTGTTATCATCTTTGTATGAGATTTTAAGTTACTCTACAAACGAGTTCTTGGCCACTTGTGATTTACTGATTATATCATTTGCACAGGCCATCCAGGATGACTTGCTCAGTGAAGAGATTGGGTCCATTGGGATGTCCCAAGCACTTGATGACAATCGGATTCCACCTCCTATGGAGCGTCTTCAAAGATACCTTGCGCAAATGAAACTAGATGGAGATACAAATGATCCTTCTTCGCTATGGAAGATTGCAGCTAGCTTTTGCATGAGAGACATTTACCATCGTGTTTCTGGAGTACATGTACTTGAATGTCTGATGGATACAGCCCTTTCTGCTGTTAAGAGGGAGCAAATTCAACAGGCTAACAATGTATGATTTCGCTTCATGTTTCAAAATAATGTGAAGGTATTTTATGCAAGTAAAAAATTTAAATTGATACTATTATATTATTATCATTGCAGGTTCTTACATTGTTTCCACGACTTAGGCCCTTGGTAGCTGCCATGGGTTGGGATCTGTTGTCTGGTAAAACAACAGCTAGAAGGAAGCTGATGCAACTTCTTTGGACAAGTAATAGGTCAAATGTATTTCGGTTGGAAGAATCTTCACTATATGGTAGTCAGTTGGATGAGGTGATAATTGTTTTAAATACAGCATTGCGCAACATTTTGTTTTTATCATAAGTATTAATTGAACACAGAATTATGACACTGTCATTATTTTTTGTGTTGTGCAGAAATCTTGTGTTGAACATCTGTGTGATTCATTATGCTATCACCTTGATCTCGCCTCTTTTGTTGCTTGTGTCAATTCTGGCCAATCATGGAGTTCGAAATCCTCATTGCTGTTGTCTGGTCAACACGTGGTGCCTCTGAGTCAAGAAGATATGCAATCAGATTCTTTTGTTGAAAACTTTGTGCTGGAAAGACTTTCTGTTCAGAGCCCCCTTCGGGTAAGACCTTTGCCCGTGGTTACTCTTATTTTGAAAAGCATAGGCTAGTAGTCCGGCAATCTAATATGCAAGCGTACATTGTTTGGTTGATAGTTATTAAAATAATGCATGTTGAGCTTTTTGTGCAGCGTGAAGGTTGTCTTTGAGGCATTGAATTTAACAAATAAATTTTTATACAGGTTCTATTTGATGATGTTCCAGTTATAAATTTTCGGGATGCAATTGAATTAATCAGCATGCAGCCAATTGCTTCTACTGTAGCAGCATGGAAAAGGTTTGGATATCATGTTACCCATAGTCCCAGCTGCCTTGTATACTTCTCTTGATTTAACTTTTCTAGACATGATGGCCTTGCAATTGGATGGGCCTATGGGACATATGAAGTTTAGTAAACTTCAAATATGTTGGTGAGGCATGAACAACTGCTTTTTCCCCCCCTATCGTACATGGATCACTGGTAGATTGATGCAAATGCTGAGTGGTTTTGAGGTGTGGGTCATAGTTGCAATGTCATGCACAGAGTTGCTCTTTGTGAAGATATTGTAACCCTTTAGGCCTTTTCTTCATGTATTCATATAATGTTTGTGGCATTAGAGTAAGTTTTGCACATTAAAGCATGTCAAAGTTCAACATATTGTCAAATTCATTGTTGTGACCATTATTTTTTCGAATTGAAAATTTTGTAAACTAGCCATTTTGTATTCTGGTAATTCATATGGCATTCTCATAGGAGATAGTGATCTGTGTCACCAGATTGTGCCATTTCTGTTTTTATTCAACTGTTCTCCAATTCTGCTGTGTTGTGTCTAATGGATGTTTAGGAGGTACCCAAATGAGTTTTTCCTTCTTTTTTTTATATATTGATTGTGTTTGTTTTTGTTTACATATGCTCCTCTTTGTTACCTTGAAAAATTGGGTCTTCCAACGATAAGACCTATTTGGTTGTTTACTTTTTGTGCCTGGTCCAAGATGTTGGCACATTCCTTTACCTTTTTTTCCTTAAATTGACAGGATGCAGGATATTGAACTGATGCGCATGCGTTATGCATTGGAATCAATTGTGCTTGCTTTAGGGGTGATGGAGAGGAGTATGACTGGTGAAACAGAGAGTAGTCAACAATCTGCTAGGTGCCATTTGAAAGATTTGAGGAATCATTTAGAAGCTATCACCAATGTTCCGTGCAAGGTCATTATCTGGAAGTTTTAATTTCCTCTT
>CAODLS012559351.1:0-12638 GCA_948243855.1 Flueggea neowawraea
GAAGAAGTTGAAGTTGCATGATTATTATAAAATTATTAAGCATCCAATGAACTTGGGGACAGTTAAAAGTAGGTTGACAAAGCATTGGTACAAGTCGCCGAAGGGCTTTGGAGAGGATATAAGATTAACATTTAAAAATGCCATGACATATAATGAGAAGGGTCAGGATGTGCATTATATGGCAGATGCGTTATTGAAGCTTTTTGAGGAGGAGTGGGCTGCTATTAGCAAAGAATTTAATTTGAATGGGTCCACTGTGGGCAAGGACACAAGGCGGCCAAAACCTACTTCAAAGAGAGCTCCAGTGGCTAATGTTCCTGGTGCAACCCATACTACCAAGCGTGTTTCTTCTCCCAGGCCAAGTTCATTAGAGAGAAGGAATTTGGATAGATCTGAACCTGTGACAATGCCTGTGGACCCAAGCTCAAAAGCTGCAAAGGTGTCTAACCAGGATAAGACGCAAGTACTGAAGAAGCACCAAGCAGAGCCTGAACAGCGGGAAATGACTTACGAGGAGAAGCAGAGACTGAGTACAGACCTACAAAATTTGCCTTCTGAGGAGCTAGATGGCATCGTTCAGATTATTAGGAAGAGGAAACCTGGGCTTTTCCAACAAGAAGATGAGATAGAGGTGGACATCGAGTGTTTTGATAGTGAAACACTTTGGGAACTTCATAGGTTTGTTGCCAATTACATGAGGAGTTTGACTGGGAACAATACAAATGCTGAACTTTATCATCAAGCAAGGGAAGTAGCTGAGCAGGATATCCAGGACCATGTATGACGTGCAAGTATTTTATGTTTGAAAATTTCACTGTAGTTTCTAACCTGATATATTTGTTAGCTGACACATTTATTTCATTGTCTGTGCAGCATATGACGTCTTCCACTACAGGACCCCCGAGAGAACCTGGACATGGTAAACACTTCTGAACGTATTAGGAATGACCTACTATAAGTTCATAGTTAAGACGTACAGTTTTGGTGCTGATGACACACTCATTAGTAATTTTCCATTTGAATTTTTAATATTTGGTTTCATAGCAGTTGAAAAGATTGGAACTCCTGTTCGAGGAGAAAACCATGGAGACAATGTGAGCCAATCCAGTAGTTCTAGCAGTGACTCTGGTTCCTCTTCAAGTGGTAATCAGATCTTTGTTTCAGTATATGCAATAATATTTTTGTATGTAGTAATATTTAGAGTTACTTTGATATAGTTAAGAAGTTCTTCATTCTGTTTGCAGACTCGGACAGTGATAGTTCATCAGACGTGGGACAATGACATAGGAGTTTGTAGGTTCATTGAGGTAGGGCGATCACTCTTGGTTATTGCATTGGATCATTTATTCTTGTGACTTGTGATAATATTTTCCTCAATTTGATGATTACGACACTCACCCCTTATTCCTTGAAATGAATAGGTGGTGATGACTACAGGCAATCTTCTTTAAAACTGTTTGCCTGCCTTAACATGTTCTGGTCTGTTAGATCTGCTATTTAAATGAGAATAACATAATAGATAAAATTTCCATCATCTAGTTTTAAGAAGTTCCAAAGTTCACTGATAATGGTTTCGGGGTTGATTTAACCGTAACTGACTTAATGATTTTGACAATCAGTTCATTTTTTATAGTGATACTCGCAAAGAGTGACATTTTGTAGTCTGACAAGATATTTTATAAGCAAGTTAATCAAATTTATCTTTATTATGTTTTCATCTAACTGTTTTATTTATAGCAATTATGAAGATTTCTATAGGTTCCAAGTACTTCAAAATTTCAGATTGATGTTACAGTTCACAATTGATAGTTTTTTTTTTCTTTTTGTGAGAATTCATGCAAGTCGAAACTTCTTGTCGATGGAAATTTTATCTTGCATATTTGTTTTTGTGTCTTGCACTGGCTTCATGTAACGATTTTCACAACATGAACTATTTTTCAAAACAATGATTACAGTTGCCTGTTCTGATGAGCATGGTAAGTAATATTTAGATTTTATGTTTTATCAGAGCACTGGAATAAGTGTTCTTTTGCAGGGCATATCGGCTATCAAATGTTGAGGCATGAATTTTTTCTGTTCAAAATTTATTTCTAGTTTAAATTTTCACTTTGTCATCAATATATGCTCCTCATTATTATTTTCATTCCTGGAATCGGGATTTGATTCGCCCCATCAATTTGTTCATCTTTAGAACTCTGTAAAGAAATTGTACCCAGAGTGCATTGCACCTGAAAACATAACTGAATGAATCTTTGTTTCGGAAAGACTTTGGTTTATTCTGCTGAACTGTTAAAACAGATGCAGAACTGAATTGCTGCTATATCTTGACTGCAGTTTGTTACTGCTATATATTACATTTTTTCGCTCTTTGTTGTGGTATTATCTTTGCGACGCGTTCAACTGATGTCAGATGAAAAATTGTTGCTTGTTCTTGTTTTGCAGCCTATCGTAGATGTTCAACTGTAAATCGGTCACATTGCTGTTGGCACCTGACAATTCCTAAGATGCTGATTTTGGCTGGCATAAGTTGTAACAAGAAAATGTTGTTTTACTTTGTAAATTAGAACAAATATGGGAACTTTCTGGCATTTTTTTGGCGTCTTGTTTTAGCTGTTCAACAGGGTAAAAAGAAAGCTTATTTTTAAAATAACATGATTTTGTTGTTCTTCTAGGGATTGTTTTTGCTTGATGATTAATGCCTGCGCTATTTTTTTCTTTTTTCTTTTTTTTTTGTTTAATTGAATTAGATTTCATGACTAGATGCAAATTACATTTAAGTCTGATACACCAAGTGCCCTAACTAGAACAATATGATTTACAGAGTGCTAATATTTCAACTGTTGAAATACTATATTAATAGAGCAGTGCACCAATTAATCCGTTTGTGCGCCTTGAATGTGATCATAATCTTGATTAACCAAAATGTTCAAGTGTTTAGTGCTTAAAATTATGCGGTTGATAACCAATAAGTTATTGGTTCAGTGATTAATATATTTGTTATGGACTACTTGTCAAACAATGAAATTTTTAATGCTCTAATCTCTGAACGGTCATCTATATGAAAGTGTGGTTGGTAAAAGATGGGGGATGAAGAGGAAGTAGAGGTGTTAATTTGTGTTATCGTGTCGTAATCGTATTATGTTATTTATATATCATAAATTATTATATAAGACATAAACATTACAAAAATTGAATTCGTGTTATTCGTGTCGTTTCACAAAATTATATTATCGTGTCAGAAATTAACAGTTCTAATAGAAAGTGAGACATTGTTGCTTTTTGGAGAAGAGGGGTTGCTGTTCTGTAATAAAAGGTTGAAAAGGATAAAGGGTTGCTCGTACCAAAAAGTTTTCTTCTTTATTCTGTTCGATCAAGACAAGGGTTTTCAGATAAAAAGATCGTACGCATATTCTAATTCTGTGAACCTCATCTTTCACAACTTTTGAAGTCCTTCAACGGATTTTTGAGAATTTACTTGGTG
This sequence comes from Flueggea neowawraea, assembly GCA_948243855.1. Taxonomy (NCBI): domain Eukaryota; kingdom Viridiplantae; phylum Streptophyta; class Magnoliopsida; order Malpighiales; family Phyllanthaceae; genus Flueggea; species Flueggea neowawraea. Next base: position 3,482 of record CAODLS012559351.1, read on the forward strand.
GCAACTGGCAAGTTTCGACTTCTTCTGGGGAACAAACGCTTACTTTTTTTTATTTTATGTTCCATATTTTGTTTCCATTTTTTAAAAATCTAAATAAATATTTACTATTCAAAATTTTTAATAATTTTTTTTATTTTTTTCTATTTTCTAATTTTCTTGTTTTCTAATTTTTTAGAAAATAATGAAAATGTTTCTCAAACTAAAGAGTCCCGAAATTTCATGGTGCAATATATCATCCTTCTCCTTGCTCATTCACAAAAATAAAATTTAAATTAAAGGTATGCGTGAAATAAAATATACTAACATAAAATGAAAATCTCCTTTTTTTTCAAGGATTTTCCGGGGATTAGAGGCGAAAGATTGACTTAGCTTAATTATAAAGAGTAAAGCAATAAACTGGCAAAGGTATTATTACGTCGAATTTTTGGACTCGTTTGACAACATATAATATATTTTTCAAAATATATAATTATATAACTAATTTTACAAAAAAAAATATCATATCTATTTTATTATTATTCACTCATCACTAATTATTACAAAACTTATTAAATATAAACAAACCATCTTATATATCTCTCTCTTTCAAAGTCTCCAAATGACAACTAAAAATTAAAAAAAATGAAAGAAAAAAGTAGATTTTGTTACATATTCGAGGATGACAGACCATGTTTATTTATATAAAAAGAAATTCTGGTTGTCAAATCAAGTATCAAACTTGAACTTACCACACAAATTTACCTTGTTATTCAATTTTCAACAGCCATCGAGATCGATGATATACTCCGAACTAGCCAAAAAAATGTTGGAGTCCACAGGTTTTTATGTTCACTAAAAATACATTTCCTACAAAAGATTCTTGTCACCACTCCATCCCTCCCCCATAACATGCCTCATGTCATTATTGATAAAAATTTTGGTTTATGCCAAACCCTAATGATCTAGGGGAAATAAAAAGCCGGTGCTGGTTGACAGCAACAAAATACAACATTGCAACGATTTTTCAAAAATTTGAGGCGTTTATCAAGGAATGAGCGTTATATATGACTGACTAACTGGCAGCCACTTTTCTACTTGTTGGCAAACTTGATACCCTTTTCAATGGAGGCAAGCAGCTCCGGCTTCAACTTTTCCAAACCGTCTTTCTCGTAGTCAGAGAGAGCGCCTAGTCCGAGAACTTCCTCCACGCCGTTCCTTCCTAGTCTCACCTGCAAATGCAGATATGGTTGGTTGGTCACTGAAGAATGAAACTCAATTTTAATATTTCCAACTTCCATGACAACGCTTAAAAAATGACTTGTCATCTATATCAAAATAAGTAGTCAGAAAAAAAATAATGACAACAGATAAGTTGAACTCAACACCTTTGAGGCAAAGAAAGGAAGGTCAGTAACGTTTGATTGCACAAATGAACACTCCACCACATCTGGAACTCCATTGAGACCCTTCAAGCACGCATCAGCAAAAATGGCTCCAGCATAGCTGAAAATGACCCATCACAGTGGTTAATAGAATTTCATCTCTTCCATATAAGGTAGTCAGACATTGATAGGTTGAGGCATAAAAAATGAGAAACAAGCAACTATGGATGTAAAAACGGTTAAACAGTAAACATTTGTCATTCAATCTAGCTTCATGTACAATGCTCAACAGGCTCAAAAATCTAACTTCTTATCATACTCAAGTATACATACAAAAGAAGCAATGCCATGCAAGGAATGCACAAATTTTTAAAATAGTCACAAGCCAAACATGTAGTCAAGCATCACATAGAATGTGCCACACGCTTGCCACATCAGCCCCCTAAGGCTTCTGTTTTCTAAAGCCAGACTCATAAATTCAATTTGTGATTGTCAGTGTAAATGGATCCCTAGAAAACACAATAATTCTAAAAATCATTTTACAAAGTTTGTAAGCCATTCCTTATGTCAATTTGTCAAAAACATAAAAAAGCAGTGTTTGTTTGCCTTCATAAAAAGGATGAGGCAGCAGAAACTTACGCCATTGACAATGTAGCAGAACCTTTCCCTGCCTTTGCTTCGACAACTTCCGTTCCACCATCTTGAGTTCTCTTTGTAAGAGCAAAGATTTCTTCCTCAGATAAATTAGCTTTAGGTGTGGCCTACAAAATGTCAGAAGAAGTTTACCATTCTCATTGGGTACTAAGAGAGGATCAGGCTACACAAATGCAAAATATGAATGGCACAAACACAAAGGAAAAAGAAACGGAGAAATAAAAGCTTACCTGAGAGAACAGTGGGAGAATGGTTATGCCAGCATGGCCACCAACCACAGGTACATTCACCTCTGACGACCAATAAGACCATTGCAAAAATCCCAAGTCAACCACATAAATTATACAAAAGTCAAAGGAGACTCAATGTCATGTTTTTAATTAACTTGAACACAAGTTAAGACCAAATAAGTTCTGAAATAGTAAGCATTTAAAACATTTCAATCTCAATTAATGCAAAATTTAAGACAAAAAAGTTATATTTTTTCAGGTGTATCAAGAAGCAAACCTGCAACAGGTACTTTAGCCTTTCCAGCGTAGAAAGTCTTGGCCCTAACCACATCAAGAGTAGTCACACCAAACAATTTTGTCTCATCATAGGTACCTGCCTTCTTGAAAACTTCAGCAGCAATAGGCACGGTGGAGTTCACTGGGTTGCTAATCATATTCACAAGAGCCTGTTTCCACAGACAGAATTACAAAATCCATCAAACCCCACAACAATTAACACGCATAACCTATGCTTCACCCTTTCCCGAGTTCATTTCAGAAACTTTTGCAGTTACATTCTACCTTTAACATAGCAATAAAGAAAAATTCGATAAATTCAAATGCCGGATCAGCAAGTTTGTGATCTTAAAATGATTTGAACCATCAGATCATCAGCTATATAAAGCAACACATCATATATACAGAGAACTCACATTGGGGCAATACTTAGCAATTGCTTCACAAAGACCCTTAACAATGCCAGCATTAATGTTAAACAAATCATCACGGGTCATTCCGGGCTTTCGCGGCACTCCAGCCGGAATAATCACAACATCACATCCTTCCAATGCCTTCCCTAACTGCTCTCCACCCATATATCCAGCTACCTAAACCGATCGAATTACACACAAAAGCATATTTAAACTCGAATAAACATTCGTACTAAATTTTAAGCATCAACAAAAGGAAGAAACTTTGAAATGAAATTGAAGTAAAGACCTCAGATCTGGTGTTGATATGGCTGACGTCAGCGGCGACGCCAGGGGTGTTGGCGATATCATAGAGAGCGAGGTTGGAGACGAGGGGGTTGAGCTTCATGAGGAGAGCGAGAGGTTGGCCGATCCCGCCGGCAGCCCCAAGGACGGCGACCTTGCGGTCGGGGACGGACTCAGAGGAGAAGCCACGGCGGAGAAGGTGGTTGCCTGAGGTTTTGGAGTCCTGGGTTAGGGTTTTGACGGATCTGAGAAGTGAAGACCTCATTGTTGCCTAGTTTGGAGAGAGAAGTCAAGTGACTAGTAGAGAGAGAAAGGGTTTTAGAGAGAGAGAGGAATGACGAGAGAGATTGATGTTGTCGAGGAGGTCGGTCGTTGTTATTTATTGTGGAGCGTAAGGTCTGAAAAGTGCCAACCAGAAGAGTTTTAAGTGTGATTTTAGTTGGGAAATTATCCTCTTAATCCCTGATGTTTTCCCTAGTACATAAAGCAGTTACTTTATTTTAAATTTTTAATGAATGATAAATTAATGGGTGATTGTTTAACAATTCTTTTTCAAATTTGCAAAAGCTTTTCGAAAGAATTTTGAGAAATTTTAAACCCCAATTCATTGAATAGTAAAAAAGTATAAATAAGAAAGGATATACAATAAAAAAGAGAATTTGACTATGAACTAATTTATGGATAATCGTATCTTCTGAAAAATTGACTAATAGATCGAATGACAAATTTAACAGCATGATTCGATTTTAATAAAGGCTTACAATATTTTGACATTCATCTGGATGGACTTAGACCCCTTCTTGTAAATGACTTAGCTGATGTTTCTTGGCCATGCTTCATCTCTGATTAATTTTGGGCATGACTCATAAAGGTTTACACCATTCTACCAAAAATAATATTATTATTGGAATAAAACTAGTATGAAGGACTATCATGAGAAATAAAATTACAATAAACAATGTGTCCCAACACCAAACTTAAAAAACTAAATGAATAATTTTCCTTTTTTGTAGTATGCCACTTTTATGTTTATATTTATATGTTCCCAGCATTTGTTTTCTAGATTCCTTCAAATAATAATAATAATAATAATAATAATAAGAAGGTAGTAATTTATAACCAATAAGTTGAAGGTTTACAGTACCACTTATGTCTCACTTGAACTTAGAAGAGCGGAGTCCAATCCGTTGTGTAGTTCTAAGTCGATCTAAAAGAGGCAACACACAACATGAAGAAGATTAAGTGTTTATGTTAACGTAAACAACTGATTAGAGTTAAATACCACCGAAATTTAATCATTTCCCACAAGTTAATGGGTAAATTAAAAAAGTAACCACATTTGAAAAATTAATTATAAAATAAATAAGGATCCTTTATTTTTTTCGGTTCCCGTACGGAAGTCATTTTCTTTGCGTACATAAATTCTTTTTTTAAATTTTTTTAATTTTATTAAAAGACAATCTTAAATCAATAACCTCATATCAACCTTAAAAAAAAAAAGAAAGAGTTCCGTATGAAAATTGCGGATTTTTGACAATTTCCGTTCGGAATTATAATGACTTCTGTACGAAATAGATATAAGGTTGTCCACAACGCGGCTAGGATCCCAACATGAGGACGCGTTATTGCGTCCCCATGTTGTAGCCCGTCCTCCTGCGGGAGGACAGACTACATGTGTCAGACGCAGCGTCTGATACATTAATCTTTTTTTAAATCAAAATCTGGTTATTGGATCGTTTTGATCCAACGGTCAGATTTACTCTAACAGGATTAAAATAAAATTGTGTTTAGTAGAAAGCTGAGTAGACGTCCCGCGAGACTCTTAAAGTAGCATCTGAATTACAGATGAAAAAATTGAGGAGTTAGAAACTAGGGACTTTAATAAAATAACAATAAAAATGCTGAGCAAATGTCCTACAGAACGACTTCAGGGACCGTGGGTTACGAGTAGCCTAAAAGAGTTGTAGAAATCACAACAAAACAACAACTAACCGAGCCCGAAATCCTTCCTCTACTCGGAACGATCCTTCCTTTCTTCGGCGCGAACCCGAAAATTGAACAATGCTTGGAAGATTTTAGGTTCAGTGGAGTTTGTGTTCAAGACATTGTGTCCTCTCTTCTCAATGCTAGCTCGACTATACATTGGAGACGATTGCTGCAAGTCTATTAAATCATTGAACAAGGATTGTGTTTCGGCCATTTTTTCCGATATAGGCCGCTCTGTATGATGTTCTCTTGAAGGACCATTGTGCCAACGTCATCAATGCTCCTCCTCCTCCTCCTCCAAGTCGAGTCTAATTAATTAATTGCGATTTTCGTAGTCATTACTTAGAATTTGCTTTATTTTTTAGTTTACTTTTTTAGATGTAATGATCCAAAAACATAATTTAGTGAATAAATTTACTTCATTTTAGGATATCTTTGTTTTTTTAATTCATATGTTCTGTGTTCTAGTTAAATAATGTTCAATGACACTTAAAAATTACAAATGGTTGTTAGATTAAATGATGCAACAAATATTTCAATAATTAAGTAAATTAATTTGTTAATTACATGAAAATTCTAAATAATTGTCGTCTAAATATTGTTGGTTAGTTGATTCATCAACAATATTTGTCAATAAATCCATTACTATAACCACTAGTAAGACTTGTCGAAGGGTAAAACGCAAGTACATATATAATACAATTTATACAAACAGATTGGAGAAGAAAGAGAAAATCTAGTTTTAAAGGATGCGATGTTCAAACGACAGAAAATTAGGACTCATTTGTGAAAGTCACTAAAACATAAAGTAGCAAAGTTATATTTGTCCCAACTTTAGGACAGTCATTGGCAAGTATCCTCAACAATAGCCAACTTCACCGTGCAAAAACGCCATCTTTAAATTTCCTGATAAAAAGAAGACATTTTACAACCAGTTGGTCCATCACAAACTAAAGAACTGTACATTACAAGTTTCATTATTTCCTATATCTTAAGATACAAAGGAAAAGAAAAATACAATGTATCATACTGTAGTGTCAAAGATCTTGCCTCTTCAGGAAAGGATATATATTTTTGTTACACTGCAGAGACACATCTGCAAGTTAGTGTTGAACTACCAGATACATCAGTAGCACTTCAAACTCGAAAGAGATTGCGACTCGAAAATCTTCTTAAGAGCTCACCTTGAGAGAAACAGAAGAGTTGCTCTAAGAAATTAAAAAATCAATCACCAATTAAATCAAAAGTGAACTACACGAGACTCATTGCTTCACCTTGAGTTCTTCTTACCCAGTCGAGAATATCAGAACAATCATTGTGGCTAATAAAAAGCCTTCATAAACAAAAACTCTCAGTCAGCTCTTTTCAGTGACAAACAACGTATGGAGGTTTCTCCACTTGGTAAATTAATAATACCTATTTTTTGTACGATATGCCTTGAGTTGAAGAACTTCTCGGTGGTTATTAATGTCTCTGCTCATTTTAAGAGATTCAGGCACAACTAGAGTTCCAGTCTGATTATGATATGCATCACAAACAAAGTTCAGCACCTTTCCCTGCAAAATATACCTTAAAGATGTTAGCTGAAGGTAATGACACTTCAAAGCTTGGTTAGAAAATGGCAGCACATATGAACTAGAGCCAACCATATTCATAGATTTAAATCAAATACGACAAACATGTGTGGAATTTCAAGCATTCATATGGTTGCAGGTTCTAAAAATATACCAGTGCCCATTTATACTTCACTCCCTCTGACTTGCATATTTTCACCCCAGCCAAGTCGGGCAGGGTATGCTGTCTAGCCAGTTCTCGAAATAAACTAGTCAATAGCCAGTCCCCTATCAACTATTTAGTTTAAGAATGATCTTGAAATCATATAAAATTAACGAAAAATCATATTCTCATTCAGGCACAGTAGTGGAATTTGAAATCAAGAAAATATTTTATTTCTGTTGAATCTTTTTAGACTGCAAACTTGTATTTTTTGAGATGCAAGAATTCGTCGTTTTAGTTTCATACACTCATTTTGTTATGCATAATTTTCAGTGCAAGTAGGCAACAACAATAAATGGTGTGGTAGAAGAAAATGGAAATTAAAAGGCAAAAGAGAAAAACTACAATAACTACCATTTTTTTTTCAGTATAAATTCTAAATCCAATAGAATAGTTTATATGTAATTCAATGAACTATAATTAAAATCGTTAACCAATCTACTATAATAAGTTATTGATGATGGTCCATGCGACAAAATCAATGCAACAAATTTGTCTAAACCGAAACATAAGAGCATAGGAGTCTAGATGTAATAGGTCATACATATAAGCTAGACCGGTTAAGAAGCCTGCAATCCATCTTAAATTACAAGCATAATCGAAGCATGCAGCGCTAAGCTATAAAATGGTGCTTGAACATACCAGGGGTTTAGAAGCATTGAGCCAATGGTAGATACGCTCATTACGAAACCATGTCAATTGCCTTTTTGCAAAGTTTCTGCAGACAAAAGACATATCACATATATATCTAACTTGAGAATCTTTTTTCTATGAAAACAAAATCGGCTAGTTATGAACACAGGTTAATATGCGTCATCCCTTGTAATGCTCACATTACTAGCATGACTGCCTCTTCAACTAGAAAAAGATGAATATCAATGGATATTTTTTTCATCCAGTTCCTAATTTAGAAGTGCGTAGTGTCTTGAGACTGTCACATAATCTTATCACCAAGTGTGCATCCTGTCACTAATGGTGGGAAATACTTTCCGCTCCACTCCATGTTCGTGCTAAGAATATTACCATTTGTCCAGTATGCTTTCTCTCTTTTCTGCCATCTTGGACCTTCTTTGCCTTCTCTTAAAGATGTAATATGCACCTGGACTTTTTTATTACTCCCCCTTTCTCATTAAGCGTCACCCGGAAAATAAATGAATAAATGGGGAAAAAATTGTAATTCAGATGCAAATTTCAAATAACAGAATGCTTTTTATGTTTACCAGGATCAACCTTGGAATTATTCTTATGGAAGAAAATTGCCTTTTCCAAAAAATCTAGGGCATGTTTAGTTATAGAAAACATTTTCTATTTCCTGTTTTTACTTTTCTTTTCCTTTCCTTAATTTTCTGGAGTCTTGTTTTCTGCTACATGATTTCAAATTATGGCCCAATTAAGGCACTAACTATGCCTAATAGAAAACATGCACATTCCATGTTTTCCAAAATCAAAAACACGGAAGCTTTAATAAAAGGGAAATGAGAAAACATTAAAATAATGTTTTCTAATCAATAGTTATAACTTGGAAAACCATAAAAACAAGTTTCCAATTCTCTAAACTAGGAAATATTATAACTAAACTTCTAATTCTATTTTTCAGTTTTCTCGGAGTAATTTTCTTGAAAAATAGCATTTTTTCCCACAACTAAACAGGGCCCTAAGCTATTTTACAGAGAATATCTCAATCTTAGTTGTAAAATGGATAAATTACCTTGACACTTTCTGAAATTCAGAAAGAAAAGCCTTAAATTCTCCAACAGAACTTCTACCGCCTACTGGCCTGCACCTTAAAAGATACTCCATAGCCTGAGCAGTGAATCAAATCAATAATGTTATTGCCTCAAATAAGTTAGCAAGAAGTACATCAAGCAACAAATTATGAAGAAGAACAGCCAAGTATCCATATACAACAGAGACAGAAGAAAGATATTATAAAAAGCATACTTGTCTGTAACCAATGGCTCGAGTTGCAGAGTTGGAATTTGGAAGAAGACCGGTGTCAAGAAGCCATTTGGCTTCGGACAAAATCCCTTCACCACCTACAAAAAGATAATCAATCATCTTTTTGTTATATGAAAACTGATTAAAATAAACAATATAATTAACATTGGAATCAGATAATCATCTTTTTATATATGCTAAAGATGAGAAGAAATATTTAGAGAAAAACAAGATATAG
>CAODLS012559655.1:0-12177 GCA_948243855.1 Flueggea neowawraea
ATGCAGCTCTTGGAATCTGGAATGCAAAACTCAGAAATTCAAGATAATTTGTTCATACTAGAGTCATATCTATTATCTAAACACTCTCTGTTCAAACTTCAAGAAGGAACCAGGGGTTGTCCAGCAGCTATAATAACAAGTTCATAATTTTGATTTTAAAACTCGGCACTAGGTTTTAGTTGGGGAATTTTTTTTCCTGCCTGCTATTATTTCCTTGCTTTCAGAGATTCCTGGCTGTTTATGAGGATGAAATTTTGATGATTTGATTTCTGTTGGTTTTGTTATAACTTAGGTGCCTCAAATGTAGTGTAGTGAAGATGAGTTGGGCACAGTTTGATTAAGGAAAAAACAAAAAAAATGAAAATCTAATTGCTCGAAAAATTAGCACTAAAGAATTAAAGTTTATAATAATTGACAGATTATAATAATAGGTAAAAAAAATTTATGGCTCTAATAGTTCTTGGCCATGATTTTGTTTCTCAGTTTAGATAAAATACTATTTATGAAGGTAATCATCATGTTTCTGAATGAGTTTGCCAGTTAGCTGATCCATGCACACCTCTGTTCATTATGAACTGATCTCTATGTTCATGTCTTTCTAAGCTGAGTTCTACAGCTAGATTTGGCATGTTTGCTGCCTCTTGTTTATAGTTTGTTTCTTTTTTCTCTCCTTTTCGTATCCATACGCATGACCTTCTTGGTTTTTCTCCTCCCATTTCAGTGTCTGCATCGCTAATAAATTCTTTTCTTTAAAAATTCAAATTTGTTTTGTTTACATGCTACCCAGCACTAATTTGTTTAATCATTATTATTTCCAATGACGAATTTCTACAGGTTTACACGTTGTTCTTATCATGTTTACGGGCTATTTGGTTGGATATGCAGCATTCAGAGCATTGTTTAGCCACAGTCCAGCAATGGTAACATAACATGATATCATCTTCAATTTGCACTTGAATGTGGTTCGTGTTTTCATATAAACTTCTTATAGACAGCACTTCTTTATTTTATTTTCCCTTAAATCGCAGAGCGCTGCCGGAGGAATTCTTGGATTGGTTTTTGGAATGCTTGTAGAAACACTTCTTTTCATAATTAGAAGTTCCAGTCAAGAGCTCAGATCATCGACTTCTACTTCTAAGGTAAAGAAAAATCAGTAGAATTGCGATTAAGAAAAATGTTGATTTTGCAAACCATATGGTGTTAAACTTTAAGCTATACATTGACGGGCTGGCTAAATTGTTTCTTTAGTGTCAGCTCTTATGTGCCATTTCAGTGCTTTTATTCTTTTCATTTTTATTGTTTTTTCATCATGAAGTAGTTGAGGAACTAAGCTATGGTTCAGTTTAGCAACTTGAGCTGTTGAGGTAACCCTTCCCTAAAGGGGGCTGATAGAATGATGCTTGAGCCCAAAACTCCAAGCCTGAAACTTTTAAGTCGAACCTCGATTTCAATGGCGGGCTCTGTTTGCTATTTGGTATTGAATTTAAAACTAGGATGGATTGACAAGATTATTTTTGAGAGTTGCATAGTTTTTAAATATTTAATAATTGTTCAAAAAATGTGATGAGGTACTGCAGTGTGTTTTTAAAGCACAGTTTCAAAACATAATATCTGTAACTTTTTCTTGCATGAACTTTTTTATATATTTTAAAGACTAAAATGTTCTTAGTATTTTCACATATTAATTAAAAAACAGTTGATATATATTGCTCTTTAATCAAACAAATTAGAATTTGTATGCATTAACGAAACAGCTATTAACCTTTACAGAACTTATTTTTATATACAAATGTTTATTGCCTATTTACTAACTACATTTTCTTAAACTATTTCTTGCACTGTAATACCAAACCTTGTTCAAGGCAAACTTATTTACATATGGTCTAAGAATAGCTCGAATTGGTTTTGATTGGTATTTAGTTTCTTACAATGATTTAATCAGTTCTGAGGAGAAGTTCTGTTAAAAGAGATAAGATGATGGACGAATAATTACTCCTTTTTGGCAGGTTGCTCCAAATCTCTCTCTCTCTCTCTCTCTCTCTCTCTCTCTCTCTATATATATATATATATATATTTGTTATTTGATCATTGGTTCTCCAATCTCCGACCGAGACAAGAATATGAGCATGCTTTTTTTCTCTCTTCCATCAAACGAGAAATCGTTTTGGTGATTTTCAATCTGATAAGATAGGCCACTGGTGGAAAATTTCGAAAGTGGATCACATACTTAATTGGGTTGGGAAGGAGATGAGGTTGGAGAATGGATATGTGACATCGCAACACCTCTTTTTTTAGATTATCAACTCAATAATAAATAATAATCAAGCTTTTCTTCGCTTTCTTCTTGAGAATAAGGACAAATCAATTTGGGGTTTTTTATAAAAAATAGTTTTTCAATCTGATAAGATTTTGTCTTCCTTAGTTCACAATTCAACTCTAAAATTCTCCAGATGTTAATTATTAATTTATTAGCTCTGCTAATCTATCCAATAAAAAGGTTTTTTGAGAGACGACATGAATTTATGTGAATTTGTGCTCAATTTGTTCTTTAGTGGTCACCTTTAGTGCTTGGGCACAAAGTTGGATCTTTTCCTGTTTAAACCAATGTGATACTCAATTTGTGGTATCAAAGCCAAAATGAATTATCAGGTTTCTTATTTGAGAAGAGTAAGAAGATAAGTTAAAACAATCATGGAAACCTCAAGACCAGTTGTTTCAATGCTGTCTATTTCGTTGTCTATCCCAAACACCTTTACACCTTTTACTTCAGAGAGCAGGTGAGTTGTATAACATCTGCAACGGGATTTGAAAGTCTTATATAGACTTCATGAGTATATTTTCTGTCTGCCTTTGTTTCCAAACAAGTGAAGTCTTATATAGACTTCATGAGTACATTCTAAAATTTAAATGGCCGACACAAATGGCCAACAAGACAAGAAAGTATAGAGACCTAAACAGGTGGCCAAACTTTTCTAAAGATACAATATTCGTGACTTACTTTTTTAAAAGTAAGATTCCTAACATAACATAAAGATAACACAATAGTCTAAACAGGGCAATAATACAAAACAGACAAACATAGTGGTAGACAACGAGTACTAGATCTAGTTGTCCTTAGTCTTTCGGTGGAGATTGTGGTGGAGGATTCATGACTTGGGTCCACGTGCTTCCTGAATGACTTGGATGATGAGTTGGACATGTATCATCTCAAAGCTATGGATACTCTTCTTCAGAGAAGCTGTCATTGTTGTTATCTTCGTGGTCTATGCCTTTTTTGCTAGGAAAACGATAACCATGAGGTGGTTGAACAAGAGCCGCTTGCCTTAATTATTCCATAACTTCATCAAAGTTTCCAACAGGTTCTACATGAGGACCTTCAAAAACTCCAATAGAGCTTGGCTGCAGGGTAAATGAGTCTGGAAGAATCTCAACTATAACAGGACGTGTTTGAAAACCTGCTAAGGCTGTTGGATGAGGCGTCGAAAAATTGTTAAGATCACATAGGTGTTCCACGAGTTGATCCCTAGCAACTGGATTGTCTTTGATAGACTTAAATACAGGTTCCCAATTATAACAGATGTTTTGAGTCCAAAGAAAACCTTGACTATGGCAGAAATATGAACGGTGGAAAATATAGATTTCTGTGTAGGGTTGGTCACCTTTTCGAGGAAGTTTTGTTGGTCGATGACAGTTCTGAGCCTCTTTCTCCATAAGGGGATTTCTAAGAACCATTCGAGAAAAGTCCAAAGAAGCGAACGACATTGCTGGTCGTCGTTCAGATGTTTGAGAATTTCTTTAGGATCAAACTCAATAACAATCTTGTAAATAGTCACAAGACACCATAGGAACCACAAAAAATCTTCTGTGAAGGAGCTAACCATCAAAAAAGGGTTTAGTTAAGAAGGCATACAGTGGGTCAAACACGAAATATCTGGGAATCAAACTGCTGAAATTGATCGCAGGGAGCTGGGATTTGAAATGTTCAATATGAGTTTTTGAATAGGCATGGATTAAGTTGGGGATCTTTTCATCATCAGGCATAGGAGGGAAATCTCTCTTTTGCATGACAACATTATATTGAGGAGGATTTGAAGAACTAGCCATGAACACAATTGGTAATGGACCCCAGTGGAGAATGAGTTGAACTGATTTCTTCTTTGGGTGAGAAAGATAATCAACAATGGTATTATGATATCCTTTTATATGCTTCACATCAAACTCATAACGATTGAACCCGTCCTTCAGCCTTAAGCATTGACCACTTATAATTTCTTTGTTTTTGAAATCCAGAATATTTGGAAAAGATGAATGATCCATCTTAACTAAAAATTTGTGTCCAATCAAATGGAATCCAAACTTTTTGATTCCATTCTTCACAGTAAGGATTTCCTTGTAAACAATGTGATAATGCTTTTTTGGATCAGAGAATTGATCACTAACATGTCCACAATATTCTCGTGATCCTTTGTTGTCTTCTTCTAAGAGTATTGCTCCCCAGTACTCATAACTGATATCTGTTTGCAAGACACATTTTCCCGTACTAGGAATCTTTAAAGGTGGTGGCTTTTCACAAAGTTGCTTTAGCTCATTTACAGTTGTTGTCTGCTCAATGCCCCAAGGTGGGGCATTCTTCTTTAACATCTTGGACAATGCGCTGGTGTACTTTGCAACACGTGAGAGAAAATTCCTGACATAATTGACTATGCCAAGAAAAGATTGTATCTCTTTTTTGGATAAGTTTTCATAAGGAAATTGGACAAAACCTTCAACTAAATGTGGTCCAATTTGGTAATGACCATCTTCAAAGATCGAGTCGAGATACTAAATCTTGGGCTAGATCAAAATACTTTTCTTCTTGGACAACTTGATTCCAAACTTATTAGCAAGTTCAAAAAACTTCTGGAGTAAGACATCGTGGGTTTTCTCATCTTCTGATAACAAGAGGATATCATCAATATAGATCAAGGTTGAATAGAGAATGGGCTTAAAGATCTTGAGCATTGTCTTCTAGAATAGAGAGGGGGCAACCTTGAGGCCAAACGGCATGACTCTCCACTGATATTGGGTTGTAGGAATACAAAAAGTCATTTTTGGTCGATCATTTGGATGGAATCATAATTGCTAAAAACCTGCCTTTAGATCGAACTTTGAGAAGATCTTGGCTTTGTGAAGATGATCATGCAAAGATTGAATCATTGGAACTGGAAACTTGTCATCTTTGAGGAATATGTTGAGTGGTTTGTAGTCAATGACTAATCTCTTCCTTCCTCTGATTTGTTCACTTCTTTTGTTGACATAGAATGGCTGACATGCCCAATCACTTGTAGTTGTTTCAATCAAGCCTTGTTGTAATAACTGTAAGCATTCTTCTTTTGCAAAAACTAGATCTGAAGGAGTCATTCTCGAATGAGTAGTCTTAGTGGGATTGATATCTTCATTCTTTTTTAATGGCAACCTGACATAAAAATCAGGATTCTTCCACAGAGGATGAGGATGAATGAAGCTTGCATGACTTTCTGAGAATAGGTGCCCGAATTTGTTCACCAATGGATGTTCTGCTGCTTAGCTAGGAAAAGATTGTGAATACTGCTATAAGGCTTGAATTGACACTTATAGAAGAGTCCAATGTCACCAATGCTGATCTTTTTTAACTGGCTAATAACATCAAAGCCAATTAAAATGTCTTTTCCTGTGAGCTCTGTGCCAATCACTTTGATCCAATAGATAATTCCTAAAAATATACAAATTCCAATCGGCTGCTTGGAAACATACTTGGTAGTGAAAACTTTTCCACTTGTAGCTGAGAAATGATTAGGTTGTTCTTTCCAAATTCCAGGGAAGATATGAGGATTGATCATAGTATAGGTTGCACCAGTATCAATAAAGCCTATAACCTTCACGGAAACATCATACTTTGACTTGAGAATCTCCATTTCAACATGAGGGGATTGAATAGATTGAGCCGTAAAATAAGGAAAAACTCCAAATGCTTCTTGAAGTGTGTAGATGTCGAACTATCAGAATCACTTTGATTCACCAGAGTCTGAGGACAAATATGTGAAAACTGTTATCTCTTGGTCAAGACTGTTGTCACTCTGTTATGAGAAAATAGACTCTAGATCTTCTTTTGGATAATAAGGAGAGATGTTCACCACCTGTTGAATCATCTTTATAGATTTCTCCTTATTTGGACAATTCTTCGCATAGTGACCCTTTTGGCCACAAATAAAGCATCGATCTGACTTCTTTTATGTGATCTTCTTTCTGAATGAACGGAAACCACCTTTCTTCTTGTACTTTTTGTAGCCTTTCTTATTCTTTTTAAAAGACTGCTTCTTTGAATATTTTTTCCAGTGTTGTTTCGTGTTACTTGTTCTGCAATCACAGTTCTTGTCTTTGCATTTGATTTGCAAATAAGAATGATCACAAGCCTTCTCAACTTGTTTACCCTTGGAAAACCATTTGAAAAACTTCTTCTGTTCGCATAACTTCTCAAGTGCTTGTTCTACATATTGAAATAATTCTCCAAGACCATGTTTGACCAAGGTCTCTGCCTAAAGCAGTGATCTGTCTAACAATCTCCGGATGAAGTTCTTCAGGAAAAGAGGAAATAAAATTGTGTCTTAATTCCCTGCTATTAACTCCTCCAAGCTGGTAATAAGTTTTTGCCATTCTCTGGTAATGACGATGGAGGTCACTAAGTTGTATAGAACAACACTTCATCTTGTAAAAATCCTACTCATTCCTTTTGTCAAAGACTCCAGAATTTTCAATAAATTCTAAGTAAATTAAACTCATTGCTTCTTCAATCAAACCGAAAAGCCAATTCTCTAAGGGTTGCTTTTGAGTTGAAATTGGGCTTTGTCCGTTGAAGATCTACCCATGCACTGATTTTTTCCATTCAATCTCTTCTTTTGTGAGTGGGGATATCATCAAAAGTGAACCACGGTCCACATTTTGGTCTTTTCTCTTTCTGGGTGATATCAACATGAATATATTATGTATCATCTTCTGTTGCTTCACCTGATTCCATGTCTACTCTTGATGTTTCTCCAGTATCAATTTGTCTAGTAGGAACAAACATGAAGATAATGGAGATGTCTGCATAATATTTTTTAGAATCAGAGGATAGACTAGATAAAGAATCACTTTCTGAGAGTGAATCTGCTGCTTCTGCTCCCCGATCTTTAAAAGATTCAGATACTTCAAAGTCTGGGGCATAATCTAAATCATCAGAGGATGAATTATGTCTCTGAGTAGAAGAAGATACTTATGATGAAGAATCAAAATTTTCTGATAATGTAGCAAAAGGATTTTGAGAATCCAAAACATTAGGATCCTGGGAATCTTGAAACAATGAAGCCATATAATTTATAGATGGATGAGATTCATGTCTGAAAGCTTCCATAAAGCCTGTGGATGGCTTATCCTTATGCTGGGAGGGTTCTTCATCTTTAAGCTTTCCTTTATCCTTCTTTCTTCGTTTCTTTGACTCTGCTTTCTTCCTTTTAAATTCATCATAATTTAAAAAAGTAGATGAAGCTAAAGGGACAATTTCCTTCCTTGCAGAGGCCATAAACTCCTGGGGATTAGGAGTTCTTCGAACCAGACTAGATGATGACCCAAATAGAGAATATTATCTAGGAGGATCATAGAAATTTGAATGCTTCATATTACTTTCCAATCTTTCTTGTTCTTTCTTCATCTTCCTGAGTTCAGCTTCCTTTTGAAAAAAGTCAACACCAAAATCTTTGTTCATTATCATTTTGTTTAGGGTCTTTTCTAACTTGGAGATCTTCTTGTGAACTTCAATAATTTGATCTTGAATACCTTGACTAATGTGCCTGACTTCAGATCTTTTCTTTTCTACAACATGTAGGATCTTATCCAGCTTAGCATCCTAGAGAGCTAAGTGACATCTCTGAGCAAGATAACTGTTAGTGTGCCAATTCATAACTTCTTCTCCTTGAGAAAAGCGTTCAAAAGAACCATCATCCCGGACCGTCTTGGGCTTCGTGTATGGTCTAAAAGGAATTTTATGTGCAGTGGTATATGGAATCAGAGGAGGATATTCCTCTTCATCATTCACATATGGTACCTTGGGGGTAGATGAAGCCATTAAACAAGGGACGACAATAGGAGATGACGTTTGGGCTATTTCTGGGGAAGGATTACAAGATCCTTCTCTTATCAGAATCTTTAAAGCTTTAACATAGATAGGAAGGGGAAATCTTTCCTTCCATTCTTCTATAAGCTTTCTGTCAGAGTTCTTCTGAGTCTCCTTGGAAATAGTAATCCAAGGAGAAGAATCATCATCCTTATCTTTGAAATGATAAGTGTGTTCTCTACAAGAGGGTCTTCTTATTTTTCTCCTTTTTAAAGAATCTCCTGGGAACTCTTCGTCTTCATTCTGGCAAGGACAACATTCTTCACACATATTGGGATCTACATGCCAAATAAAATGTCCATCAACCTTGTTTGTATAAACAGGTTGACTTGAGGATTCAAAATAGGCAACTGGGATCTTCTTTTCAACTGGGACAGGTTGAATCATGGCAATTGTCTGAAAGCTAAAGGAACTAGAATTAGAACTTTCTAGCTCATCTGGGTTTCTGTAAACAGTTTGGATAGTTCCATCATTCTGTCGATGGAAAGTGTAATCCTGGGACTGGATAGGCTTTTCCACCTGCCTAACCTTCTCATAGTTAGTTATCCAAGATTCTGGAATTAACTTCTTCAGAGTTTCTGTGTCCATTTGCTTGGGAGCTTGGACAATGGTCGGGACCTTATCTGCAACCAAGTTCTATTAGAGTTTTTGAATGACCTCATGAAGAACCTGTTAGAAATTTTGATGAGGTTATGGAAGAGTTAAGGCAAGCAACTCATGTTCAACCACCTCCTGGTTATCGTTTTCCTAGCAGAAGAGACATGGATTATGGAGATAACAACAGTGAAAGTTCCTCTGAAGAAGAATATCCATGGAACTAGGATGATGCTTGTCCAACTCATCATCTAAGTCACTCAGGAAGCACGTGGACCCAAGTCACAAATCCTCCATCACAATCTCCACCGAAAGATTAAAGACAGCTGGATCCAGTACTTATTTGTCTGAGTTGTATTATTGTCCTTTTTAATTATGGTGTTTGCCTTTATGTCATGTTAGGAATCTTACTTTTAAAAAGTAAGTCACGGGTTTGTAACTTTGGTTAAAGTTTGGCCACCTATGTAGGCCTCTATATTTTATGTCACATCTTATTGGCCACATGTCCTGGCCACTTTATTTTCTGAATGTATCCATGAAGTCTATATAAGACTTCATTTGTTTTGAAATAAGATAAGTAGAAATTTGAAAAAAAAAATCCTCTCTTGAATTAATGGCTTTCTAGAGTTCTCTTATATCTTCTGAAATCCCAATGTCACTGGGAAAAGGATATAAAGTGTTTCATTCAATTAGCATTATAATTTTTTGGTCAGTACTGTTAAAGATTGAGGCATTTGGATTTCCTAAAGTAAGTCGTCTATGGAGAGACGCAGTTAAGAGGAAATCACTTGCAGGAAACCAACAACTTGACTACTCTATCTTTGAGATAAGTATTTTTGAAGGAAAAACTGACGTAACGGAAGCAATGAATTCAAATGAGATAAATCCTAAATCCTTTTATTCGCTCATGAACGACAGAAATCAATCTTCTAATTCCTATTGATTCGACGAATACAGGCATCCAAAACTCAAATTTTGGGAGAAAATGTTAGAAATATTATTGATGATCAAAAAACTGCCAAAATTCGACTACACCAAAAATTAAAATAGTCTCTAAAGCCCTAACTCAATAAAAAAAGAAAATAATCATACTAAAATGTTCAAAGCCTCCGAAAAAGTTTTAAACAAAATTTTTGGGGCCTAGAAGTAGGCCTTTATGGGTAAACCCAGTAATAAATGTGGATCTCCGAACGAGTTTCGATTTGATATATTACAGGTCCCATAATTCAGTCCCAAAAGTCCAAGCTCTGTTGTCCACATCAAAAACACTCCATATGTTAGAACTATGAAAAAACAAATGAAATACAAAAGAGAAGATATTGATACTAGAAAATAAATCTGGATTTCAATGAAACACCTGATTCATTTTGCTTCAATTCGGGAAAGAAATTTTAGAGTTCTTTCCCACTTCCAGTAATGGACAATTTTGAATCCTTATAACAGAAAGGGAGGAAGAAAGCCCTTCTTCTGGAAAGCATTGAACATTACAGTCGGATATTTCCAATTCGGCAAGAGATGTGAGGTGTTGAAGGCCATCGTAGTTGATAAACTTTAGATTGCAAAAAGAAGAGATTCCTAAAAAGGTCATGGTGGAGGGAAGTAGTGTCTGCTCTGGAAAAGAACCCAAATCATCTCTGTGGTATTTTTGAAGGCACAAGTGTGAAAGAGCATTCAATTTTTGCAAATCCCATTGCAAACGTCCACCAATGAGTTTTTCGCTTGCAACAATGTGAAGTGATTGTAAGTTAGCAGGCAAACCTTATTCTGGAAATGATTCAATCTCACTACAGAATGCAATTACTAAATATTCAAGTGACGGGAGAAGATCATGCATGTGCTGAGGTAGAGACTTCAAATTTGAGCAGTGCCATAAATAAAGACCAGTCAAATTGGGCAACACCGCCAAAGGAATGGACTGAAGCTACTTATTGTAACTTATAAGAATTTCTTCAAAATCTAAAGCATTGAAAAGAATGAGCATTTCTTCATTTCCCTCCATTCTGGGATTATGTTCTTCTAAACCTGTGTAATGGCGAACATTGAGATGGTACATTGCAGAAGGCAATTGTACCAAACTCACGCTACGACCTTTGCCTTTCATCTTTAATTTTTTAAAATTTGAAATAGCTAAAAGGTTGGAAGTTTTGATATTAAGGCAATCTCTAACATAAAACTTGTTGAGGGATTTGAAAATCTTATAGGTTGGCTCACAGGTTGAAATGGATTTCAGCTTGGGGCAACCCAAGATAGTCAGCTCCTTCAAACTAAGGAACGCCTCACAAATGATTGAATCATTTTCTTCACAAATAACCCAATCCTCCCACTGGCTCATGTCTTTAATGTGGAAATACTTGAGGGAACGAAATGGCATCTTCATAGACACACTGCAACTCTTACAAAACTCAGCCCCCACTTCCACCACAGCATCAAATTTTTTGATTGAAAGGTCTTCCAAAAATGGCAGTTGCCCAAGTGTTGGTAACGAGATGCAGTATTTACATCCTTTGAGCTTCAAATATTGGTATAAGAAGAGTCTCCTACCCAATCTAGAAAGTTTGTGCCACCATAACCATAAATTGAAAGCTCTTTTATGGTTGTGTAAGGCTCCAGTCGATCAAGAACACTTCTTTCATGTGCTGAGTCTCTAGTATCACCGTTCTATTCCAATTTCAATTCCTTCAGATGCTCATTTTTCGTCAAAATATTCTTTGAAGTATCCACAACATTTTGATGGTTCAAAATAGAAAGTTCTTGTAGATGCCGAAGCTTGTCCAAATCATTAATATTGGCCCCATTTTGTTTCCCTATAAAGAATTTAGACAAGCTTCGGAGTTCCTTTAGGTTGCCCAGTCCTGGTGGCATCTCTTGCAATTTTGGGGTTTCTCTAACATCAAGACAGCGCAAATTGATCAACCTTCTCATGTTCTTTGGCAACTCAACAAGTTCACTGCACCCAAACAAGATCAAAATCTGCAAATTGTACAAAGTGCACACACTTTCTGGCAACCTTTCCACACTGGTTTCTGCAAGATTGAGATGTCGGAGTTGTTTTAAGTTGCATAATAAATCCAGCAATTCCACCACGGTACTAAAACCATGCAAAGACAGTACCCGCAAGCACCACAGCTGAGGAATTTGATTATGCAGTGACTCAGATATTTCCTTTTCATTTGCATCATGAGGCCAACGCAAACTCAAGAAGGTACGTAAAGCTTGAGCCTCAGAGATAGCCTCAACTATTTTGGAGCTATCTATCTCTCCTGTAAGATATGACAAATGGCGATTTCTTCTGCTAATTTTGCAAGAGTTGTCTCCCTCCATTCTGACCAAAAATTCTCCGGAAATGTGTTTAGCTAAATCATTAATAAGATCGTGCATGTAAAAGCAGGGTTGATCATCCCGTCCATCCATAAATT
>CAODLS012560130.1:0-15173 GCA_948243855.1 Flueggea neowawraea
TTCTAGCAGGATTGAGATATGAGCTATTATATAACCCTAATATGTGTATAACAAATACGCTCTCATCGTATGCTGGTCGTGCAGTCTATTTGCCTGTATGATATGAGATCTTCATCATGATTGGAATTAGTTTCATCATGATACATGACGAGTTAAGGTATTGTCATGTGTGAGTGAGAGATGTTGGAAAAAGCGGTCCGCCCATGATGGGTGAACCGAACTCGGTCGGTCGAAGTGTGAACTAAAACCGTAGACTGAGACCAATTGGAAAGACTAATTGAGGAGAAGCAAACTCGGTTAGTCAAAGTACGAACCGAGAAAATGAATCGAGACCAATTGGCAAGTCCAATTGAGTTGAGAATGAAAATGGGTCCGTAAGGCCCACAAACCCAATTGAGGCTTATAAAAGGAGCTTTGCTCCTTCCATTCTCATTTCATTCCAACACAACCACCTCCAAAGAGAGGGAGAGAGAGAGATCTCCACCGGGAGAGAGAGAGGTTGAGACCTCCTGTCCCGAGTCCTGCACAAATCACGTGTGACATCTAGACTATGAAACAACTATTCCCGTTGACATTTTAATCGTGGTTTGCTCGCAAGACCAACATAGTACTGGTCATGCTCCGCTGCTAGCTTTCATTGGAATCGAGGTTAATAAGTCGAACCTATTTATACTAAAACTACTTACATTAGAATCAAAAGTTTGTCATTGGACAAATTGTTAGATTGACATATAGCTTGCTCTTTAATTCTTAAATAAATATTATTATTCTATCTTTTTTTAAATAACAAATCTATATATCTATATATATGTATTGATATAAATTAAATATTTTATTCAAAACCGTTTTTTTAAATCATTCTATTTTAGAAATTAAAATCATTATTACAAGTTTTGTGTTTTATTTATATTTATAAAAATTATTATTACCTTATATTTCAAAAAAAAACATGCATTTAATGCAAGTGAAATATTATACTTTCAGGACATTTTTATATTCATACAATCTATATGTTTTTTTAAATTTTAGACAATTTTCTAATATAATCTTGAATATTTATAAAATAAAATAAATTCATAAAATTTTGGGACAACATCTGATCTAAACATTAGAACTACAATTTGAACTTAACTAGTTATTAAAATTGTAATCTCACACATATTTTAAATTACAAAACATATTAATGGTATCTCGGAGCATTGTCCGATTATTACACTAGTTATTAATTAATAGAGAAGTAATTGTTTCATTTTTCTTTTTACTTATAATCGTTTTGAGTTAATTAACTAACAGAGATTAATTAATAAATTACTTAAAAGATAAATCACTTAACTGGAATGTATTTGTACAAAAATATACATAATTTAACATTTATTTTGTTTGAAACAGGAAAAAGAAGACTTTCATTTATCAATCAAATTCAATGCCGCATACACTGCAGGCTGGAGAAAAAAAATCTAAAGGTCCATCCCATATATAATAATCTGGTAATGAAACCACAGACCTAGCCATATAATGGGCGGCCAAATTTGATGAGCGATGAGTTACAGCATTAACAGAGATTAATAATCTGCAATGAGCTATAACAACCCCAAAATAAGAATAATCCTCCAAACAATTGATAGCATCCTCGGCAACCAGACAACCTGAGGAAATAATGACATGACTCAAACCAAGATCTCTAACCTAGCTTAAAGCTTCCCTTATGCACATGCCTCTGCAATCTTGGGTTCAATCAGAAAAGACAAACATTTGGTAAAAATGTTTTTTAAATTAGCTTTCCTTTTTTTTTGGAATTCTCAAATTACTTTTTGAAGAATCAAACGGTCACTAATACTAGATTCTAGAGGATAAAAATTGTGTGAGTTTTAGTGTTGTCTAATAAATTAGGACTTTAAAACGTGTCAATCAAATGATCATAGCAAATAATGAACAAACGAAAAATTAAGCCATGATCAATGCAAACAAGACGAAATGAAATCTTCGACTACAAAGAGAACTGCTATACTACTTGAAAGAAAACTTGCTGAATGAAAACAAAGAAAATAATGAGTGTTGATGTATATCCCTCTGTCTTGTAGCGATCCCCTTTTATACTTGATTTCTCCCCATCTGGATAGCCACGATTCTTCCCACGTCTTCCGTCTCCTAGGACCCCACGTTCTTCCTTTGGTCATGTGCCCCGAAAATCTCTCTAGGCTTCTACTCTGATTGTGTGTTCCACAAATCACTCCGCGTTCTCTTGTGTGTCTTTGTGAAGGGGTGCTTCAAACTTCTCGACTGAGCCCGATCTTGCTTCCTTCCGAGCTAATAATCCTCAAGGTCCTTTCCTCTCGATTCCATGGCTTCTCGACGAACGAAAACGTGTTCTTCAAGTTTTACCACATGTCGTCTGTTTTTCTGCCATAGAAACGACGCTTAGAGTATGCCTCGTTTATCGAAACGATGGCCCAACCTGCAGCCGCCACATGTATTCATCATTGCTTTCATTTAATGCGGGTAACAGGGGATGGATTGACTAAAAATTCATAAACAGAACAAGTTAAAACACAAACAACTAAGTTACATCAATAGAACAATATGAGACGGTGAAGAAAAGACCGGTTGATCAAGTAAGGAACATGCTCGTACGGAAGAGATAGACAAGAAGGTAAAAGAAAATATTAACACGTTGAATGAATGTCGATCGCTACATCAAGAAAATATTAAAAAAAATGCCCCTGTATATTATTTTAATCCAGACTTAAGAAACGAAGCAGAACAACTCCAAAACCTTTAAAACATGAAGCAAAAAAAAAAAAAGATTAGAGAGAAGTTATAATATGAAAAAACAGTTGTGCATCGTATTCAAATGAGAAAAAAATCATATATAAGAACAAATACTATGGAAAACTCGAAGAAACAGTTGTGCATTGTATTCAGAAAAGTGAAACTTTGAAAATACCTGCCACTGCCAGTAAAGCGGATCTTTTTGCAAACAAAAAAAAAAAGACAGAAATGATTAGAGACGAGTTATAACTTATAATGTGAAGAATGGTGAGAGAGGACGATAAAAGTGCTGAGAAGAATTCTTATCTAAAGATGAAACCCACCACACAAAAATTAAAATGAACAAAGAGTGTTTATAGAGCGGTGGAGAAAACCAAATCCTCGGCTCAAACAAACAGGAAAGGAGAAAGAAAGAGCTCCCACCAAAGCAATGTGCATATATATGCAATATATAGAAACATGGGAGCGGTGATGTCCATTTCGTGGGGATGGTCATAGCAAGTTTTTGAGTTTGAATTGCAGATACAGAAATAATACTCTAACCAAACAAAACCAAAAGTCCAGAGCTTAAGGAGTGGATTTGAGAGTGAATTGTATTTGAAATTTGCAGCTGTTGTTCTGTGAAAGGGTAGAGTTTATGTGATGACAGTGGCCCGTGTAGGTAAGGAAGCCAACGGCATTTCCACTTTCATCGCCCTATCTATTGGTTACAAGTGAAAATGAAAGGTAAGCAAAAAAACACGGTTATATATGATGCTATAATGCCTATATTTTAACCACTGATTTGAAGCTGATTACTACTGTTAAAAATTATTTAAATAACAGATAAGCATGAAAACATTTTGATCTTTGCTTAATTCAACTTATCAAGAAATTAATTCTCAAAAGGTTAATTCTTAAGAAATCAATTCCCAAGAAATTGTATTGGTTTCTGTTTGATTGGCACTTTGAATTTCTAAAGAGTAAAACTTTTTCTGTTTGGTTCAAAAGACTACATCCCAAGAAATTCTCCAAAAAAGTCAATAATGCTCCTTAAAATTATTGCTAGATTTGAACTTATAATCTTAAAAAAAATAAAGGAAAAACATGTTTTTATTTTTATTTGCATGAAATAGACCTCTTATAGAAAAATAAAATTGTACCTAATAATTTATGCATATATAGAGTGTGAGTTTTTTTTTCTAATGGGAAAATCTTATATAATTAAATGAGAAAAATCATATATATTATATGTTTTATGTACAAAAATCAGAAAATATATTTTTTTTATTAAAATAAATTTCATAAAATTTATTCTATATAATTCATTTAGATAAAAAATTATTCTCGATATAAATTTATAAATTTCAAAATAAGTATAAGTTTATTGAAAAATAGTAACTTAAGTTTATTTTCATAAAATAAGATGTCTACAACTAAAAAGTTATACTTTCATACTTCTCTCTCAAAAATTTACTTTGTGAAGTAAAAAATAAATCAAAGAATTGACTTCCAAGAAGTAAGAAATTTTTAACCCTCGTTTGGTTCGATAATTCAACTTACATGAAAGTTGATTCCATAAAATTCGTGTTAGTAGGAATTTTATTACTAATTAAATTGTATTTTTTATGTTTGGTTCATTTTTTAATTCTAAGAAACTTTTTTCATCGAGTATTTGATTGAGATTTTTCCTTCTAAGGAAATAGTTTGTAAAATACAAAAATACCCTCATCATTAAAATATTAATTAAATGAATAAAAATAGACTTTATTTTTATATTTATAAAAAATAAATAATTAAAATATAATAAAAAAGTTCTAATTGGTCAAATATTTATTAAAAAATCTAAAAATTAAAAGCAGAAAATATATACTAATGTTCATCAGTTCATAGATAATGTAAAAAATATATATTAATAATAATACTAATGTAAGAGAACATATCTAGGTAGAGGATTGAAGTTTTAATGTTGTTTTTCAAGTGTTGTATGATAAAAAATATATACGTATAGGATTTTGTTTTTATTTGACAAAGAGGGTATTTTAGTCCTAATAGATTATTTTTACTCAAAAAGTAGAACTTATTATCTCCCTTCGGTAATGAAGTTCCTACAAAATTAAAGAACTTGTGCAGTCAAAAGAAGTTGAAGTTCTTTTGATTTTTAAATTTTTTCAAATCAAATATGTTAAAAATTGTCACTTTTAAGGAATTTGCGTTTTCATAGCGTACCTACTGCGAATCAAACAAGAGCTTCAACTTCCTTTGACTGCTCAAGTTCCTTTCAAATCAACCAAGCAATGAAGTTTTTCTATTTCCTTAAGAATGCTCACTTCTACTTTCCACTCACCCCAATCAAGCAAAGCATTCATGAATTAGCTTAGTTTAAAATAGATAGCTGAAAATCAGTAACGAACCCATGATAATTTTCATCCGGGGACACCACTGAATAGCAAAACTTTCATAGCAGACAAATAAATGGTTATTAAATTAAAAACTTAATTATTTATTTATTTTTAAATTTAAAGACTTAAAAATTAATTATATTAAAATTATATATATAGGACATCGTCAATGCTGGGATCACTAGACCCTAAGTCCGTTCTGCTGAAAATGCTCCTGAATTAAATGTGAAATTTTGATTAACAAAGCGACAAGGATAGCTTGCTCTCATCAATGGAGCAATCAATTCGAGAAATAAAGCAATGGTGACGAGCGAAATCTCCACTTCATTTGAACGCACTACCCCAACAAGGCGCCCCTGCAGGACTGTTAACCCTTCACTTCATTGGCCCCCCTTTCTCTTCTTACTTAATTACCGTGTTGGTCTTGGCCATCCTAAGTTGTACTAGCATTACTTATCAGTGTATATTTTTTAACATATTTGTCATGTGTGGTTGGTCTTAGATTATTATAATCAACAAAAACACTACTATTGAATGGTAATTATTTGATTCATAGAAGACAAATTAATATCATAAGACACCAAAATTTCAATTGATTAAAACAAACATAATCATGAGCTGCATTTTTGTTTTGAATAATGAAGTTTATTAGAGGCAAAAACTACAATTACAGGAGTAGAGAGATGAGAGAAAAGGGGAAATGAAGCATATGCGGGACGAAAATGATTTGGCACAGTTGTATGATATGAGTGCATGGAACCATCCTTCACTCAGAAGTCAGACCCGAAGCACTTGCTTGCCGATGAAAATGCGACTGTTCCTTTCCATTCCACTTTCGAGTGGTTAGAAAGGAACGGTGGCCACCTCTCTATTTTAACAAAATGTGAGTAGCTTTCACAATATGCTTAATGCCCACGCCCGTCTAATAATACATCTTTTAGATTTATGTCCAATTATACTCGATGGTGTTAAAGCCACCCAATAAAATCAATTTCAATTGGAAATGTTTTGTTTGGAAGTTAATTCTTGTGAAAAAGAAATCAACTGCACTTATACTATATTGATAGTTTTAGTTAGCGACAATTACATTAGCATCTTTGAGATGTATCATAATCTTTTATTACGCCATTAAACTTTTAAAATGCTCTTATTGCATTCCTTACTGTTAACGGTGAGTGAGAGAGAGAGAGAAAAAAAGATTGAGGGAAAGGCAGAGAGATAACAGAATTTTTTCAAAATTTAGTAGCATAATAGAAAATTATGATATATCTCAAAAATGCTAATGTAATTGTCCCTTTTAATTATTAGACTTAAGGATAAAAATGTGATTGAATCAACAAATGAATTATTTTAGTTCCAACCATCAATGTTTTTTACTTCGAAGTAGTATCTATTTTTAAACCAAAAAAAACTGAGGTTCGAAGACGTGCCACATCTCAGAAAACTTGAGGATATGATTGATTTGGTGTAGATCAATGCACGGAATACTTTCATTTGCAGAAACAAAAGCAAGCATGTGAATGTAAATTTTCAACTTTAACTCTTTGGGTCTTTATAAGATGGAGCGGACCAACCCCAAAAAAAAGTTTGAGTTGATGCATCAATTGGGAAATTCTTGTCTCGACTTCGACTTGGTGCATGTCCCCATGCACCAAGACTAGACAAGAATTTTCCCAATTTTTACGATGACAAATTCATACGGAATAAATTTTGCAAGCTTATGTTGGTATCACGTAATTACCATTAAAGTTTAAGCGCTTATTACTCATGGCGATCATCAGTCTGCAACTTATCTACTTGTGGACATCAGAAAACGAGAAGCAGACAAAAAAAAAAAGATCCCGTAAAGTAACAAGGCAACCCAAACTTATATTCATGCACCGAAAACTTGAACTGGGATTGATAGATTACTTAACAATTTACTTCCGTTTCATACAAGAATAAAATATAAAAAGGATAGATATTTGCATTACCTTGCACTAAAATTAGGTTCTACATCTGATGTTGGTTGTGATCGTCGAGTGTATTTGAGTAGCAAACCTTCTGAAGAAAGACCAGGTACAATTAGATCCCTGAAGAATACAGTCCACCAAGTAAAATTAGATCATTTCATATGTCAGGCATTAAAATGAAAAAGCAAAGAATTGAGATGAAAACCTGATGTAGGGCTGCAAATCTTTCCACTCCCATTTGGACCGTTCATTGAATAGAATAGAGAAACGCTCAGCAGGTGTAAACGGCAGTGAAGAAATGCTAAAGGCACGAATCCATGTTTCAACACCAAGCTTATCAGTCAAAACTTCACCTTCCAACATTTCCAAATTTGCATGCATACCATCTGGAATCTTCTGCAACCATTCTCCCATGAAATTGTCTATCTTTTTCTTTCCTCCTCTCAATATTTCTCTGGCAAATTGAACGCATACTCGTCTTTCGTCCAACTTCCACTGACAATTTCCCCCGCCCTGGTCTATCTTACTTCCATATACTCGCAAACAATGTTGGGCAAGCTCACAGGGAAATCCATCAGTTACCAGAATACTCACAACTTCATCTTCATTGAGAGCAGATAATGGCCAGTCATTCAACACTGCATTGTGCAGAAGCATCCTCAGAATTGTGTCCATGTATTTCTCATCCACAATCCTTCAGTAACCATCAATTTCCACGGCTGAAAGAGCCTCTAATCCAGTCCTAAGTTCAGCATCACTTGCCTGCACCCTATCAACAAGATTATCCCATTTATACAATCTCTTTTCACTAGTCCCGACATTTTCCAACTCCATCTCTGAAATCTCATCAGAGGAGTAAGGATTCTCAGAGAGAAGTGACTTGAGCCTGTCAAGTCTAGGAGCCACTTCAATGAGCTCCATATTACCAGGTGCAACTTTAATGACGGGAATAACACCTTGTTGATAATCAAGTTTTCTTTCAGAATCTTCTAATTTTTTTGGATGGTGCAAATTGTCCTGATGGGGGTATAAGGAATGCAGAATTAGAAGTTGCAACGAATTTGATGGCAAAAGTTTTTGTCTGAGTACAGAACGGCATCTTATCTGGATGGCCTCTCAATTGCACCCTTACAAAAATACAGGAATATAAATTTTAATAAAATTCGTAAACACTATAAATTTGTGTTCACTTATTGTCCAGGAAAAGAACAGAGTTCAAAGCTAACCTTTGGTGGAGTACATCCGGGAGAAGTTTTTCATCAAGTTCAAGGAGAAAAATATCATCGTAAGAACCAAAAAGGGAGTGATAGGCAACAGGAAGCGTGGAGTTGGGTTGAAAATTTAACAGAGCTTCAGCTCCGCTGCATTGTAACTCTGGTTGGTCCATAATTTGCACTCGCCACAGCAGAACAGTTGAAACTGGATTATTCTCGATAATACGAATCAAAAAATTGGGCACACCTTCTCCCCAAAAAACTGCAATAAAGATAAATGGATGCGCGCTATCAAATTAAACAAAAATGACTGTAAAGACAACATAATTATATAGAGTGAAATAAAAATCCCCCAATTTTGTCACAACAGAACCTCTATCTCGTTCTTATGGGTATACTGTGACCGTACAAAAGCTTGACAATAAATAATAGCAACGTAGAACAATTAATAATCTTTAAGATATCCATAGCCACAATCATCTTAGTTCTTTTTTAGTGACAGACAACAAAACCGTCGATCAAGGGCTTAAAAATTTCAAACACGGTATACAATCAACAATAACGAATTCAACAATGCAGAAAGAACACTATTTGATCGGTTCAAATTTCAATTGAATTCGTAGCAAGCGGAATCTAAAAGCTCAAAAGTGATTAAATGAACAAAGAAGAAGAGAGAAAATACCTTGGAGTGGAAAGGGAGGAGTGAGTTGGGCGCTGCCTAGGGTTTGAACAGAGAAGAAAGTGAAGGAGAAGTTTGCTTTACCTGCCAATTTTATTTGGACTTAATTATGGAGCTCCTAAATTAAATATTAAATTTGACAAATAGACTCAGATTCTTTTAATTTTACAAATAAAATCACGTTTAAATGTTTTTTTGTAAATAAAAATTTTAAAATTAAATCTCGAAAATGATTCTTTCTCTCTCTATCCTTTCCTCTCTCCTCTCTCTCTTTCTCTTTTTCTTTTCTATCCTCTCCTCTTTACGCCAAACCCTAGTCGCTTTATCCTTATCCTATATTTCTCTCTGCCCTCGCCAAACCCAAGCTGCCCTCTCCTTTTCCTCTATTCCTCTCTTTCCTCGTCGAACCTAGCCGCCAAACCCAATCCAAGGTTTGGAATCGAAGAGCTCCTTTTGAATCAAAGCTCTATTGTATCGGTCATCGCTCAAGCTCGACACGACCTAGAATTGAGCTTTGTCTCGTCTCGATGTTGCGGATTTGGAACAGTGTTGCTACGAACGGCGCTTGTCTCGGCGTCTCGTCTCATCTATATCTCATTTGTTGCGAACGACAATGATCCTGCAGAGTGGGAGGATTGGACGGAGTGGAGTGGCAGCAGAGTGGAAGGATTGGATGGAGTGGGAATGGCGGCAAAGATGTAATGGCTAGGGTTGCATTCTATTTTTGTTTAATGATTGAACCGGTTTTGGCGGCGTTGTTGGCGAAGTTTGATTTAGTGTTTCGTAGTGACAGAGATCAATCTGGTGTTAGCGGTGGTGAACATGTGAAATTGATGTTGCGTACACCTTTAAAGACCTTTTGTATACTTTGATAGACATTTGTAGACTATAGTGTACACCTTTGAGGGCCTTTTGTATAACTTTTGTAGATCTTTGTAGACTTCTATAAACCTTTGCACACATATACTTTTGTATGCCAAATTGATAAACATTAAATAAATTAATTTTTTTGTAAATATCGTGTATTCCAAATATTATATACTTAAAAAAATTATTACACTGAAAATTTATTAAATCAATTTTTTTATAAAAAAAAGATTATGAACCCGTTTTTGAACACTTATGTATACCATTATAGACTTAATTAGATATTTTTTTGTTGGAAATGGTTTTTTTGCCAAAAAACTTTATCGCAAAAATATTACGATTTCTCACGAAAATGACATTTTTAAAATTGTGTTTATTTTTTTTGGTATTTTTTTATAATTAGAAACTTGGATGACATTTTGTTAAATTCAGTATTTCTTTTTCTAATAAAAATATGATCTTCCCTTTTATTTTCACTTGCTATCGAGCCTATATGTACACTTGGGCCCAAACTACTTGAATCAGATCGGGAGAATTACACTTTTATGGCAATATAAAATACCGATTTTCAAAAATGGTATATCAAAAACTAATTTGTAAAAATGTTAGATTAGAGAAACTGATTTGTAAAAATGTCATTTTCGCAAGAAATAACGATATTTTCACGAGAAAATCAAATCAAGTAGAAAAGGTTCCCAAAGGTCTCCGACGGTCTCCAAATCACAATTTTTTTATACAAAATTTGTTTTAATAAATTCTCAATATAATATTTTTTTAGATTAAATGCATTCACAAGTCTTCAGAAAAGGTCTCTAGAGGTCTCCAAACATCTCTGGAAGTCTCCAGTGAAGGTCTCCAAATCACAATTTTTTATATAAAATTTGATTTTATAAATTTTTGATATAATTATTTTCAAATTAAATTTATTCATGTCTTCAGAGGTCTTCAGTAGTCTCCGAAGGTCTCCAAACGTCTCTAGAAGTCTCCAGTGAAGGTCTTCAACCGTCTCCAGAAGTATCCACTGAAGGTTTTAAGGGGTCTCCAAAAGTCTCTAATGAAGGTCTCCAGAGATCTCCAACCGTCACCAAAAGTCTCCAGCGAAGGTTTTCGAACCTCACTTATTTATTTTTTTTACAAAATTTAATTATATTTTGTTTAATGATAATTAATTAGGTATAAAATAATTCAAACTTAACAAAATCATTTAACCTAGATCTCCGAAGGTCTGCGAGGTCTTCAAAATAGGCGAATACAAATTAACAAACCCTAGATGCCGTCACTACAAAACTCAACAAAATCAACCCTACATACAAACATATCAAACTTAACAAAATCAATATGCACAAATCAACCAAAACCAACTTGCGCAATTTACAGATCTGTGGATAACGATGAAGAAGCCGAAAAAGAATGGAGACAGCAGCGACGAGATAGATTTGGAGCAAAAAGAGGAGAGAGAGAGACAAATTTATTTGTTGCCGTTGAAGGAGAGCGAAAAGAGAGAGAGAGAGAGAGAAAGAGAGAGCCGAAGACAGAAGATGACGCAGCGGCGCGAGAAAGAGGAAAAGAGAAGCGGCATTGGAGGAGGTGAGGGAGGGTGGCGGCTAGAGACGAAGGAGAGGGGAGAGGAATGACAGCCAGGGTTTGGGTTGAGAGAAAGAGAGAAGAACATAGAGAGAGAAACTGAAGAGAGAGAGAGAGAGAGAGAGAGAGAGAAAATTTGTGAAAATTAGAAGAAAAATTGGATTTTATTTGATTTTGAATGTGGCATTTTAAAAAATCAAGAGTTTAAAAGTGACATTCTGAAAAATCAAAATTAAGGGTGGTATTGTTGCAAATCAGAATTTCAAAGTGACACGTGGGATAATTAACTCAATCAGATATGCTTATGCCACTGTAGGTATCTTATAATCAAAAACAGATGAACTGACATTTTAATCTAAAAAATGTGACTTTTTCATCCATATAGGAAGGAAAAACTTCTAAACTAGAAAATGGGTGATGGGGTGGGGAGGGATTTTCACCAACTGATATGTTGTTTAAAAGAAATTGTTATATTGAGGTATAGATTAGGGTGATTCAATTAAAGTATGTATATTTAATTAGTAAGGTAAACTACAAAAAATGACACCCACAACCATACTCATTAAATCCTATTATTGGCCAAAAAGAGCCTAACGAAAATAATGTACCACCTATTTTCACCACAATTAAAGGTGTTGTTGCCTCGATTCAGCAACGATGTCGTCTCCACAAACCCTGCAAAAACAACACGGTCAGAGGACGGGAGCTGCTCCCCGCGAGCACTCCGACGCTCAAGTTTGAATTTCTGCAGAATTTTAGCTTAGTTTGTGGGTGGTAAAACGTACCTTCTTTGATGTAGAAGAACTATATTTATAGAGTGATGAGGTATATTTGGATGAGCTGAGGAAGGATCTTCCTTCAAATTTTAAACGTAATAATATTAGCTCTTCAAATCCCTTAAGATTTGCTCTCTTTCTGCT
Organism: Flueggea neowawraea; assembly: GCA_948243855.1. Classification (NCBI taxonomy): domain Eukaryota; kingdom Viridiplantae; phylum Streptophyta; class Magnoliopsida; order Malpighiales; family Phyllanthaceae; genus Flueggea; species Flueggea neowawraea. The sequence continues at coordinate 12,367 of CAODLS012560130.1, forward strand.
TTTAAGTTACATGCAATAAATGTGATTTTTGAAGAAGTCTTGTACAAGGTGGGCCTTCCTACTTAGGCTCAACTTATTACTCTAGATCGGCTCTTTAGTAGAATTTATTGTATTAATGGGTTTGATGGGCTTTCGATCTAGGTCACATCAATTGCTCCCAGCTCCTATATGTGGGTTTCCTGAAGGTAGGAGTAATTCATTGGTAGAATAAATTGGATTATTTCGTGAGCTTTCGCAATCGCAAGAATGTTATACCAAAGAGGACCTTTTTGAGTAGTTTTTGTGTCGCTGGAGTAGTTGGGTTAGTTTATAAATTTGAAGGATTTTGAGAGTAATTGTGCAATTTTGATATACATTGACTGCAGCATCACAATTCATGTAAAGCACTACTACTGCCACGCACTGCACAATCTGATCTGTTGCAAATACCTATCCAATTTTAATTCAAAACCTTTAACCGGGCGTTCCCATTCCTCTGCCATTGATTTTTTATTTGCTGTCATTATTTTCTTTCTCCAGCAACCATAATTTTCTTCATCCTCATTTGTTTGCAGCGGCAACTTTTCTTCTCTTTTTGTCTTTGGCATCCAAGGAACAAGGATGGTCTCAATGCGATAATCTTTTCCATCTTCTTAGATCGCACCGCTTCCAGGTCTGCTTTCTCTTTTGTTTCAACGCCACTATCATGCATGCTTCATTTTTTTTTTGGCATTTGTACAAGCCAGCAAGCTATAACTCATTTCATGAAAAATCTATTTTTGTGAGTTGATTATTATGTTTTGAAGTGTTAGAACGGTTTAATTTGCTCTAATTTTTCTACTATCATGATGTTGTTTTGATGTTGTTCTGCTCATTATATAGTAGCTGAATAAATTGTAATATCATGATGTCATCTATTAGCATCACATAATCATGGATAATTAAAATATATTTAATTTGATATTTATAGACACTTTCTAATTCGGCTATTTTGGTGAATAATAAACAGTAATTTTAATTTGAAATAAACAGTAAATGAAATATGCATGATAGTCATTTAAACCATAACAGTGTATATATTCACGTAAACAATACCACTCGGTTGCATCTGTGTAACAATTCAGTGTCCAATTATTATACACATTTCAGTGGTTACACATCTGTAATGACCAAAGTCAGGATAATATACATGCTACTGTAATCATGACACTTAGGAAAATCTTGCGATTAAATTCATTGAATGCCTACGGAATACAAGTGCCATACCTTCTGTAATTTCAATCTTTAACATTTGATGACTTTCTTAAAATCAATAATGGACATAATCTTTAACATTTGATGACTTTCTTAAAATCAACAATGGACATAATCATTATACTTCAATGACCAACATATAGATTAGCCACGTAATCAGTGATACAATCAATGATTTGTCCACAGTATATGAAACCAAAACTGTAAGTCACATGCAAGCACAGAATTAATTAAGTATGATTCTGCGGAGTTACACATACATTACTCTCAACCATCAAAATCAATTCTTTTAGAAGCCCGAACCCATTACAGAACCAATTCGATGCGGCTTTCATTAGCAAGGCAGGGAATAGGATCGAAATCACGACGCAACAGTAATCGACTCGGCAGACAACAAATCAATTAAATAACATACGGTAATGCGGCGATTACGAAATAGAGCAATAATTTAAATTCCTAATTTTCCGAAACATAAAAGCGTGTTACAGGAGCATGATTACCAATTCAATCAAGTCGCAACGAAACAATTACATGAAATTTTTATTGGAAAATTACAAAGTTCCCACCTAGGGCTCTGATACTACATGTAAAATTTGTTGACAGTTACAATTAATTATAATAATATATCAAACATAATGCCTATGATCTTAAAATACTGTAATTTTTACACAAACACATAATTAATAGCGGAAGCGTACCTTGCTCCGTGGCTAGAATTGAATCCGAATAAATGACCACGAACAAGAACAATGACAAACTGTGTTTCTCTCTCTTCACCTCTTAGAATTTTCGTACTACAGTTAATTTGATGGAGAATAATTATCTCTTTTATAGGCAAAGAGAGGACCAATTTAGAGTTTCTTAATTAGCTTAGGTCATAATTCATCAACATGACTTTTTAGTTAAGTAAAACTCTAAATAATATTTCTCTTACAATCGACAGAATTTTAGGACTTATTAAACTAATTGACTTAATTATTTTCCATGGGCCTCCTAAGGAAATCCAACAATTGTGGCAGAGTATGACGGGAGGCTCAAATGTTACGTACTCAGCATAGACAGTGATAGAGTTGTTGTCGGTTCCGGAACCGGCGGTTTCGGTTTGCCAAATATAGGAACCAGAACCGAACCGTGGTTTTCACGGTTTGGTCCGGGTTCGGTTCGGTTTCGGTTCCGGTTTTGACTGGTTTAACCGCCGGTTCGGTTTCATGTTTTCTTTTTTTTTTTTTAATTTTGTTTTTAATCCGTTATTTTATCCCATCAATTGGTTTGTAAATTTTGTTATATTCAATAATTAACTATAATACCAATAATACATTTTATTCTAAAGATTTTTTTAATAATTTTTAAACAAATTAACTATTCTATTAGTAACTACATCACATAATTTTAAACAAAATTAGAAAAAAACTCATTAAATTTTATTAGATGCACTCACTTGTGGCGGAGGAATATCGTAGTTACAATACCGAATTTAATTATATAATATAACTATACAATAATTAACAATACATGATAAATTAAAATATAAGTAAAAAAGGAAAAAAACTAAACTAACTCTCGTCATTGGAGTC
>CAODLS012560509.1:0-13450 GCA_948243855.1 Flueggea neowawraea
AATTTCTTTTTCTTGAGAAATCTCTTCAATTTTCTAGTGAGGAGATCAAACTCTTCTTGTTCTTCTTCATCTTCACTATCACTAGAAATTTCAGTCTTAGAAGTTGAGGCTTTAAGAGCTATACTCTTTTCTTTCTTCTTCTTCTGTTCTATTTCTTCTTCTAATTCCTTAATGCTCAATTCATAAGTAAGCAATAAATCCATAAGATCTTCCCATGGTAGAGTTGGGAGATCTTTTGCTTCTTGCATAGCATTCTTGATTGGTGCCTAAGGTTTTGGCAATAAACGTAGAATCTTCCTTACTAGCTCGGAATGTGTATAGGTCTTTCCAAGAGCTTTAAGGCCATTAATGATGTCATTGAACCTATCAAACATGGCTTGTATTGATTCATCTGGCTTCATCTTAAAGATTTCATTGTTATGAACAAGTAAGGACTCTTTGTTTTCTTTCACTTGCTTGGTTCCTTCATAAGTCACTTCAAGAGTATGCCAAATTTCATGAGCACTTTGACATTGTTGTACCTTGTTAAATTGGTCTTTACTAAGTGCATAAAAAAGAATATACATAGCTTTATGATTGAATGAGATAAGCCTCTTTTCCATTTCATTCCATTTTTCCTTTGACTTTTCAACTCTTGCACCATCAACAAGTTTGGTAGGAACAAATGGACCTTCATCCACAATTTGCCAAACATCAATGATTTCTGATTTCAAGAACGTCATCATCCTTGTCTTCCAATATATATAATCACTGCCATCAAAGAAAGGAGCTCGGTTAATAGACAAACCCTCATACTTAGACATATTATTCATGGATGCCATTTGGATCTTTTCTCTTATGATGTTAAACCAAGTTGAAGAGAACTAGCTCTGATACAAATTGTTGGTCCGAAATGGCAATGCAAGAGAGGGGGTGAATTGGATTTCTAGCTTTTAAAAATTGTTTAAAACATATTTGAAATCAATTAATATGATCAATACAAGTTAAAAGCAAAGTAACAATAATATACCAATATACTCAAATAACTAATATAAAGAGAAAAAGGTTAGAGAGATCAAAGCCAAGGTTTATAGTGGTTCGGCTCTCCTAGCCTACATCCACTCCTTAAGTTTCTCCTTGAGATATTGAATCCATTATCACTTCCTTCTTTATTGGGTGAAGGCAACCTTTACACACTCTTGCTTCTAAGGTGCAAGATTTAAACCACTCAAGTATAATTCTTGTTTTTAAGATAAATAAGAAAACTATCCTCTCTCTATTACAATGATTTTGTCTTATAAATGAAGAACAGAAATGTAATCTATCACTCTCAAGCAAGAACAAAATTGCAAGTATAAGATCACTCTTGAGAGGAATATGAATAATTTGCCAATAAGAACAATTGAAGGCTTGAAGATGTTTCAAAGAGATAGCAAGTTGTTGATTAGCACATTTTTAAGTGCCTTGCCTCTATTTATACATTTCCAAGTCGTACTAGTTGTTGTGGGAATTAATGTAGTCATTGCGAGATAGAGCAGCCATGCATCTAATGCTCTGACATAGTATATAACTCGAGTAAAAACACATGTAACTCGAGTTAACAATTATGAACATCACGACTGCTGAGTCACTAACTCGAGTTATCCATTTACCTAACTCGAGTTATCCATGAATGTTACAGTTGGGACCATTGACTTTCGACATTTGAACTCTGATCTTGTCAGTCCTAGGTATTATTATTTTGTCTTCAATGATAACTCGAGTTATTCAATATGTAACTTGAGTTAGCTTTCATCTTCATGCTTCCTATTTCATTGAATTACTCGAGTTATGAGCCGTGATACTCAAGTTGGATTTATGCCTCTGATACTCTGAATAAATAACTTGAGTTATCAATATATTTAACTTGAATTATATACCACCTGGACAGCTCAAGTTGTATATGAAATTACTTGAGTAGAGGAATTTGAATCGTGCCTGAGATGTATTGCTTACTCGAGTTGAAGTTTCATGTAACTCGAGTTCTATGGACCCCTAACAACTCGAGTTATGTAATAATTTTACTCGAGTTGAATTTCCAAGTCTGATTGTTGATTTTTCTTCAGGACACTTGGTTCTTCTGGACAACTTGTTTAACTCGAGTTATAACATCTGTTTACTCGAGTTATATAAGAATAGTTCAACTTGAGTTATTTATTATGACAACTCGATTTAAGTTTTCTTCTCATTCATCTTTGTAAGTCCAGTTTGCTTCTTGTCTGTGGATTACTTTGATTACTTGAGTTAAGTATTTTGTTACTCGAGCAAATCATCCACGACTACATATATAATGTTAAGTATCAAACTCAATTTTATTCATCATCAAAACCTAAAGGGATCCAAATGTTAACCACTATTGGTTCAACAGAATACCATCATCCTTGTTTTCCAATAAGTGTAATCAGTACCTTGAAAGAAAGGAGCATGGTTAATAGACAATCCTTTATATCTACGCATACTATCTAAGAATGTCATTTTTGAATCTTTAAATCTTTGGATGATAATTGAGGCTTACGAAGCAAGACACGGTCACCATTCTATGTCCCACGGCCGTGGTACATCAGTATTGCACAAGGAGAAGCTTGAACGTACATTGATGCCACGTAAATCAAACACACGGACATAAAATGGAGGTCCATGACCGTGGACATGCCCACGAACATAAGCACGGCCGTGGGAGAGATCGTGGAGTACACTGCAATGTTAAAACAAATGACACACAGACGATTTTGAGTGACCACTGACAGAGTGATGTTGGACACTGGCATAAACCCATATCCGTGTAATTGGCCACTGAAGAAAAGCATGAGACACGGACAAATTAAGTAGACACAGACAGGAGGGGGTCAGACACGGACATAAACTAGTGTCCGCGTCTTATGGAAGCTGCAGTTTTGTGTGTCCAAAGTAATACACGGATGGAGATGGGTTGGGCACGGCCATGGCCATGCCCGTGCCTTACCTCAAACGCCCTACTTCGTCTATTTAAGTGAGTTTTGTTTTGCATCTAGATATGATGACGCTTAGATTGATTATGTGAGTATTCGGTTTTGTTGTTTATTCAGTTAATTCATGGAATTACGACTCGATTATGATTTATATTCCGTATTGTTGAATTGATTGTTGCTAGCCTATCAATTCCAATATTGTTTCGTGCATGTGTAATCGAGCGATTCTGTGTATGATAAATCGCTCATAATTGAGAGGAGTTGCATGCAAACCTAGAGATAGGTCCACATAAATCCTCCAGATTAGGGTCAAACCTAATAGTGAAATTCATAAAGCAGAGTGTTAAACCAACGATGGGGGTTTTAATTAGGAAGAGATTTCGGTTAACCAAACTAGTCGTTAGGCATTAGCTAACTCAAGAGAGAGGTCAATATACCTTAGAAATTTCCACTGTCCAATTATCTGAATAAATTTTTGAACAACAATTCGTTGTCACTTAGTTCGGTCTAGGGGGATTCAGCGTCTAGGTGTCGTTCCCCGTCGATTGTTCTAACCTTTTAACATTGTGTTTTTGCCTCTATGCTGGTCTTCATTCATTTACTTTATCTGCTCAAAATAGCTTAATTTATCGGCTAGATAATAGAGTGAAGCTGAGTAGCTAATAATCTTAGTCTCTGCGGGATACAACACTCAGTACTCATAGGTCCACTTATTGTAGGCGATAGGTACATTTGCTTTAGTCTCTAGGTGTAGGCCAAAGAGCATACAAAGTTTTTGGCGTCGTTGCCAGAGAACTAGGATATTAGGAAAGCTTGTACTGTATTAATCTAACCATTATTTTTTCTTTTATTTTATTTATTTTGTTGTTTCTGTTTTGCATACTTCATTGTTCCTTTTCTTGTGTTCTCTTGCTTGTCTGTTCGAAATTACACGTTGGGTTGTTTGTGTTTAATTTCTTCAGGTTTTTGCTAGTTTATGACACGAGAAAATCCTATTGGGTTAGTTGAAGCAGACCCTGAGGTTGAACGAACAACTCTTTAGAATCTTAGACAGAGGCTCAGAGAGAGAGCATAAGAGATAGATAGGGAAAGGGAAGCAATGAAGGGTAATGATTAGCTTCCAAGAGAACAACCTCCTAGCAGGGTTGTTTAGGCAAATTCAGCATTCTAGCCAATGACGATGTTAGATTATGCTAGGCCGAACTTGACTGGCACAAAGTCTATCATTGTGAGACCAACTATGGCGGCCAACAATTTTGAGATTAAGTCGAATATCATTCAGATGGTGCAGCAGTTGGTGTAGTTCGATGGGTTGCAAGACGAAGACCCAAATGCTCATTTGGCAATTTTTCTTGAAATTTGCGATACATTCAAGATCAATGGGGCCTCGAGTGATGCAATAAGGTTAAGGCTGTTTCCTTTCTCATTAAAAAAAAAAAGAGCAAAGCAGTGGCTGAATTTTGCCAAGGGATTCTATTACTACATGGGAGCAGATGGCAGAGAAATTCCTATTGAAATACTTCCCACTGGCCAAGACTGCAAAGTTGAGGAATGACATCTCGTCTTATGCACAGATTGAGTCTGAGTCTCTCTATGATACATGGGAGAGGTTCAATGAGTTGTTGAGGAGATGTTTACATCATGGGTTACCAACCAGGCTACAGGTTCAAACATTTTACAATGGTTTGAACCATGGGACTAGACAGATGATTGATGTTGCAGCAGGAGGTACCCTGAATAACAAGACACCAGAGGCTGCGCAGGAATTAATTGAGGAAATGGCGATCAACAATTATCAGTGGCACTCAGCACGTTCTAAGCCGGTGAAACCAGCAGGGGTGTATGGTATGGATGCAGTGACATCATTGGCCATTCAGGTTGATGCTCTAAGTAAAAAAATTGATGGATTCTCTGGAGCACAACAAGCAGCTTATGATGATGGCCAAGGGACTCAGGATGGCATGAAAGAGATGAGCTATATGATTAATGCTCTGTATCCTCAAAACAATCCCTACAGCAATACCTACAATCCAGGGTGGAGAAATCACCCGATTTTTTCATGGGGAGGTTCGAATAAGTAGAAACAGACTCACCCACCGGGCTTTGAGCAACCACAACAACTAGTAAAGCCCAACTTTAAAGAGCTTATGAGCAAATATATTGAGACCTCAGAAAATTGGTTCACCCAGATAGAGACTACGTTAGTGAACCGATGGGCTTCAATTCGGAACTTGGACGCATCTATCCACAATGTGGAAAATCAAGTTGGTCAGATAGCTAAGGTTCTATCTGAAAGGCAACCGGGCTCCTTGCCGAGCAACACTGAAACAAACCCGATTGAGCACGTGATGCTATCTTTGTGAGTGGAGGGGATGGATGCCAAAAAGAGGAAGAGGCTCTGATGAAGAATGTTGATGCAAATACAGTGGAGGAGTCTAAGGCTGAGACGAAAAGGGTTCTTCATGAATACAAGCCTCGAATTCCATATCTTGCAGCACTACTTAGAAGGGAGCAAGTCAAAGTAGCCATTTATGCCAGTGAGAAGCCAACCACTGAAACAGAGAAGCAACAACAACCTTTGGTCGAAGCTGAGAAGGAAGAGAATGTTAAGCTACCTCAGACATCACTTGAACTACCTACGAAATCAAACGACCCAAGGGGTTTCTTTTTCCCTCTCTGTATTGGTAGTTTACATTTTGAAAATGCATTAGCTGATTTAGGAGCTAGTATGAATGTGATGTCTTCTGATTTGTTTGAAAAGTTAGACTTAGGAGAACTTACACCATCTAGGGTGCCGGTGCATTTAGCTGATAAGTCTGTTGTGCATCCTAAGGGCATTGTAGCGAATGTGTTGGTTAGAATTGATAGCTTGGTGTTTCCTGTGGATTTTGTAATTCTTGAGATGCAGCGTAATCTAGAAACACCATTGATTCTCGGAGGACCATTCGTGGCGACTTCGAAGTCCAAAATTGATGTTTATGATAGGGTGTTGACTCTTAGAGTTGAGGATAAATGTGTGAGAATTAAAGACTCTGAGGTTCAACACCATTTTGACTCACATTCTATTGTAAATGATGTTGTTTCTTCTCATGTGGTGCAGGTACCTGATAAGATAGAGTTATGTGTTGTATCGAAAGTCAATGAGTCGGTGCCTAGAGTGAAGAAGAAAAGGCACAAGACTCGGCTGCGCAAGCGTAAAGTTAAGAAAGAGGAGCATGAGTCTACGCCACCACAAGCCAAATCTACTGGGATGTGTCATTTCATATGGCATGTCAAGAACAAGGAGGTGACTCATTGTGGCACACCGGTACAAGGAATTAGTGCAAACACTTCGCACAGTGTGTACAAGCCTTTATGATTTTTCGTTCATTAACGTCTAGCTAATAACGTTAAAGAAGCGCTTCTTTGGAGGCAACCCAAGTTTGGTTTAGTTGAATTTGGTTTTCATTTCATTTCCTTTAGTTTGTTTTTCAATTTCGGACTTTGTTTTACTTTAGTTATTATTTGCTTTTAGTTGTTTTCATGTTTTGCGAGGGACTCTCACAGCTTGGATGCAATTCCCGTCCAGACTCATCTTTGGGGACCGATTTTCAAAGAAGTTCCAAAATAGTCTAATTTATGCCCTTCCCTTTTTTTATATGTTTAGTCCTCTGCATTGAGGACAATGCAAAATTTAAGTGTGGGGTAGGGGGTAGATTGGGGTGCATTTTAAATTTTTTTGATAGAGTTCTGGACATTGTAGTTGTGGGATGCATGTTATTTGTTGATGTGAATAAATTGACTAGTTGATAATTTTCGATATGCATTTGCTACTGGGAGATTTGAATTGCATGTTCTAGATTGGAATTAGTTTCGAGCTTGTAGCCAAATTGGTTGCTTTGGTTTTGTCACTCTTTTAACTCATTGCTTAATGAATGAAATGGCTGACTGAATGCAGGCACGATATTGAACAAATTGAAAGAAATTAAAGTTTATTGGCTTGTTTCAACCTAAACCGAGACAAGTAGATAAGGTTTGATCCCTACTCCGCTGTCTTAGACATGAGTATGCAAAGCACTGCCACGAAGAGTTGTCTTAGTAACTGGGAACACTCATCACAAATGAGCGGTTTTCGAGTCAACTAGCCTATCATTTGTGGTGGAAACTTCAAGTGCACAAATAAATCACTAAGGTCGGGCTCGATATTTAATAATTGTGTGTTGTAGCATTGCAAGCCAAAATATTGAAATTATGCAACTAATGTATGTTTATTATCGAATTTGTTTGTGGTTGTCTTACGCTTTAATGTTTTGTGGCTAATTGAATCAATGACTTGAATGGGTGATTGAGTCAAATCGACTACTTTGGTTTAGAGCTCTAACTCATGTGTGGTTTAGGACCCTTATTTGAATTGCCTAGTGATGTATGCATATCTTACATTCTCAGCTACTCAGTTTATTTTTGTTGACATCTAATGTGAAGTTCCATGCCACCATTGAGAGAATTTGATGGAGATGTTTTTCCCCTTGTGTTAATTCTTTCTCTGCTTGGGGACAAGCAAAAGCTTAAGTGTGGGGTAGTTTGATAAATGGTTATTTATACATATTTATGTGCATCAAGTTATATTGTTTTGAATACGAATTAAGTGTTTGTCATTAGTTTTGGTACTTTTATATCTTATATTGTGATTTTCAAGTTAATTGATGTTGTCTTTATGAACCGAAGGAAACCAAGTCGAAACGGAGCTTGATAGATGATAATTGAGGCTTAGGGAGCAAGACACGACCACCATTCTATGTCCCACGGTCGTGGCACATCAGTATTGCATAAAGAGAAGCTTGAACGTGCGTTGATGCCATGGAAATCAAACACACAGACATAAAATGGAGGTCCACGGTTATGGACATGCCCACAGACACAAGCATGGCCGTGGGAGAGAACGTAGAGTACATTGGAATGTTAAAACAAATGACACACGAATAGTTTTGAGTGGCCACAGACAGAGTGATACTAGACACGGGCAAAAACCCGTGTTCGTGTAGTTGGCCACCGAAGAAAAGCATAAGACACAGACAAACGAAGTGGACACGGACAGAAACTCTTGTCTGTGTCTTATGGCAACCATGGTTTTGTGTGTCTAAAGTAAGACACGAAATGGGATGGGTTTGGTACGGCCATGGCCATGCCCGTATCTTACCTCAGACGCCCTATTTTGGCTATTTAAGTGGATTTCAATATTGGAAGAGGGGGAGCCAACTTGGAGACACAAAAACACATTCATTGAAGGTTAGAGGACGTGGGAAGCTCGAGGGGAACCAAATTGACTTCAAGAACGAAGGGATTTCGCAAAGAATTGGAGGATTGATCATGGGTTTTCTTTCTCTCTCTAGATTTCTCTTTGGTTTTGTTGTATATCTCTCTAGAGCTATGAATCGATTTCGTTGTGCATCTAGAGGTGATGAACCTTATATTGATTATGTGACTATTGGGTTTTGTTGTTTATTCAGTTAATTCATTGAATTGCGACTCAATTATCATTTATATTGCGTATTGTTTAATTGATTATTGCTAGCCTATCAATTCCAATATTGTTTCGTGCATGTGTAATCAAGAGATTCTGTGTATGATAGATCGCTCATAATTGAGAGGAGTTGCATGCAAACCTAGAGATAGGTCGACATAAATCCTCCGGATTACGGTCAAACCTAATAGTGAAATTCATAGAGCAGACTGTTAAAGCAACGGTGGGGTTTTTAATTAGGAAGATATTCTGGTAAATCAACCTACTTGTTAGGCATTAGCTAACTTGAGAGAGAGGTTAATATACCTTAATAATTTCCACGGTCCAATTGCCTGAATAACTATTTGAACAATGATTCGTTGTCACTTAGTTTGGTCTAGGGGGATTCAGCGTCTAGGTGTCGTTCCTCGTCGATTGTTCTATCCTTTTAACGTTACATTTTTGCCTCTGTGTTGGTCGTCATTCATTTATTTTATCTACTCAAAATTGCTTAATTTATCAGCTAGATAATAGAGTGAAGGTGAATAGCTAATAATCTTAGTCTTCGTGGGATACAACACTCGGTACTCATGGGTCCACTTGTCTTAGTCTCTAGGTGTAGGCCGAAGAGCATACCAAAAGCTTTGATTTCCACTTCAGTGTGTCAGAGAATATTCAATTTTGAATTCTCGAGGAGCGTCTTGTCTTTTTCCTCATCTGAAGTTGGTCTACTTGCGTAGTCCCTTAACTACGTGCGTAGATCTGCCTTTTTTCAAATATGTTTCCTTTGCTCGTCTATGCATTTTTCTTGCCAACCAAGGTGCCTCTACCATTTCACAATTTCTCCTCATAAAGATTAACACTCAACTACCTGCATAGCAACCTTTCTGCGTGCGTAGATAAGCAAGATCAATTCCACATAGTGTTTGCCTCATATTTATGTGCCTTGTATACACTTCTGCATGCTTAGAACACAGTTTGATTCTTATTGTTTCTAGTTCCATTCAATTCTACATGCTTTACTTAACATCTATGTGCATAGGAGCCAGCTTTGCATAATTCAACATCCATATATCAGCATGTACGTGCGTTGTGGCCATGAATCACAGAATCTGTAACCATACACCTCTTTCATGAATGTTTTGTGCACATCATCAAACCCAAAGTCAGCACGAGCGAGGGAGGAATAAATCCACTAAGCAAAATGAGGATTACAAGTGTGGAGAATATCTCTCAAAATACCAATACACAAATGAACCCAAAGTTTGTTCCTCAAATGTACAAAATAAACTAAAAGGATTTAACAATATTTTTTACCTAAATAAAGGACCAAACTAACAAACTCTTTCTCACCTCTCACCACCTCAAGTATTTTCTTTCTTTCTTTCTTTCTTTCTTTCTTTCTTTCTTTCTCTATTCTCTCTTTTTTTCTTACTTCACTACCATGCCCATCCTTCATGTATTTATAGTGAAATTTACTTGGCCTCCAAGTTTAATTTGTATGCTCTCATTGACCAAGTGAAATAATTGGTTAAGATTAATTTCCTTAGTCACTGAGAAGGAAAAGAAAGAATTATATGTGGTGAATAGTTAAGAGTGTGAAAAACTTATAAGTGGTGTGAACCTATAATCCATTGCCTTAAGGTTTTGGATAAATATGGGGTATTAGGCCCATTTGTGTGTTCCTTCGCTAGGCCCACGCATGAAGCATATCTCCCTAATGCTCCCCCGGTCCAGCAAATGTTATCAGAGACAACGGTTCAACTAGGACATGCGAGGACAAGTATGATACGGTAATGGTTTGGTATGAGTACGGTAATGTGATGAAGAGCTATATTAACTAGTGTAGTACGGACCTACTGCATGAACGGTAGAAAAAAATCTTGTAGACAAAAGGGTCATGGGTGAAGCTCTTGGTGACACTGTGATGATGACTGGGCCTCAGCTTCCAGGCCCGAGGACGGTAAAAAGTTGTGCTAACTAATAAAGTCCTTGTCTAATATGAGTGATGGTATCAGCTCATAGATGGGTGAAGTTATTGTAAAGACTCTTGGGCTAAAAATTCCTCACTAGCACTCAAGGAGGCCCAATAAAATTCCATAATACTGAGAGTGGTTTTCGTTGCAAAGGAAAGCAGGCCTAAGCTCGATATGGAAGAGATTCACACTTGAGGGGGAGATTGTTAGGAAGCAAGTGTGAATAGTTAAGAGTTCCACATCGGAGAATCGTAGTGTGTGTAAAAGACTTATAAGTGGTGTGGACCTATCACCTATTGCCTTAAGGTTTTGGGTAAAGATGTGGTATCGAGCCCATTTGTGCTCTCCTTCACTAGGCCAACGCACGAAGCGGATTTGCCCAAAGATCCTCACATCCAGCAATATTGTTTCCTATTTTTTGGGCATTAGGAATTCTATATTGCCATTTCAATGGATGTGCAATGTGCCACTAAATTTTAAGTTTTTTTTTCAAATTAAACGAGAGATTCACACTTTAAATACCTAACTTCTAATCAAATGATTGGATCAATTAAATGGAAAAAATTGTTTGACAATTTACAAACACAATAATGAGGAGATTTTTTATTGAAAATTAAGGTTTCATTATAATAATAAGAGACAAATGTTAAGGAAGAACAGAATATAAAAAACTAAAGGATGAGGAGAACTACATACACCAAAGTGTAATATAAAGTAAAGAACAAGGTCCTTTTTTTTAGAGCCTCTTGGTCTTTAAATAATGTAGTCTTTAGTGGAAGAATGAGTCTCTTATTAACAATTGTTGCTATAGATAATGTGTTGTCCTTCTAGAACTCTATCTTGGCTCCCTTAGTGATAAATGTGCTAATCTTGCTAATTTTCAGGTGACTTTGGCTAAAATTTTTCCATCAACTGTTATAATCATGATAAAGTTAAATTCCTTTAGTAAATTTATCTATTTTACTAGATAATCCCATGTGGTGCTTTGGATAAGCTTAATCTTTTATCTTTTCAATTGTAGGAACTCTTCTTAGTGCAAGACTCTTTCACAACTACAACACTTTTCACCAATTTTATATGGAGTCAATTACCCTATTAAAATATCAAAATTGACAAATAGCATCACAGGTTTTTAAAGTTCACGAATAGAATCAAACTTTTTTTCTCACAAATGACACAATTTCGAAAGTGAATTTGAAAAATGCCAGATCTGTTTATGTATATAATCCAAAATCTCACTTTTTTTTCAAAGTCTATGTCTTCTCTCTTTTCCCTTCTCTCCTTCCTTTCCCTCGTCTTCTCTCTTTCCCTCTCTCTCTCTTAAAAAAAAACATAGTCATTCCTCTCTGTCTTTCCCATCCTCCACCCTCCCTCTTCCTCCACCGCTTCTCTTTTCCTCTATCTCTCTATCCTATGGTCTCTGCTGCCGTTCTCTCTTTTCATCTCGTGGATCCAAAAAACTATAGGTCTTTATTAGTTCTCTCTTTCTTCACCATTTTGTCACTTCTCTTGTCCTCCAATGCGTCCTTTTCTTTCTTCTTCGCCATGGTGGCCTTCTCTCTCTCTTCATCGATCTGTAAATGTTGAAGGCAGACTAATAATGGCGATGAGGTGGTAAACGGTTAAGGGTCGTGGCTAGGATGAAAACCTTAGCTGCCACTTTGTTAATTTTTAGGTTTTGCAAAATTATGTGACGCACCCTGTAATATCCCGCCCGTTTCTGCTATGTTTTCTATAGCGATTGGAGTTTTGATTAATCATCTTAGATGCTCTATGAGGATGAGCATGTGTGGGTCGGTGTTGTAGAACTTTCAGAATAATGAATTGCTTGAATGCACAATTCGTGCAAAGTTAGTGGTTTGGAGAGTGGATAACTCGAGTAAGTGAAGAATGCAACTCGAGTTGTGTGACCTGTATACAACTCGAGTTAGCAAATCGTGTAACTCGAGTTGTACAAGAGCCATCTAACTTGAGTTAAATTTTGTGTAACTCGAGTTATCTGTACGAAAGTAGTACGACGCATTTTGGTGTTCTTCGTCTTTAAGAGGCCCAACTAACCCGAAATCAGTTATTAGCTCCACTTCAGTCCGTCCAGACGCTCTCAAACTCTCTCAAGTCGTTCCTCAAAACTTCCTTCGGGTTTCTTGAGGTAATATTGAATTTCTAACCCCATCTTTCTTCATACATTTTGTAAGATTGAACATACTAGGGTGTTAGGGTAAAATTGGTTTGAATAATTCAGTTTGGGTGATTTTTGGGTAATTTTGAGTTGTTGTGATGGAGTTGGGTATAGATTTGAGTTCAGGGAGTTGATTGGAGTCAGCGTATGTGATTGGGAGTGATTTTTATCGGTTTCATTGAGTGATTGATCGATTTGGACAATCTGGGTAAGTGACTTACTCGAGTAAGCATGTTGGCCAACTCGAGTAAGATAGGCTCGGATTTACTCAAGTTACCAACAATTAACTGGAGTAAAATGGCCCAACTCGAGTTATCTCCTGACTAACTCGAGTAAAGCAGACCATGATTAACTCGAGTTAGTCTCTAGGTAACTCGAGTAAACCGTGGTTCTGGGGGACCAAATTGCGACTTTTCATAATTCGCGATTTCTAGGAGTTCAGGGTAGAATTTGGGGATTCTAACTTATGAAATGCGAGTTGGTGATCCTAAGACACCTCGGGGACTGCTTCATAAATTGTCGAGTCCCAGGGACCAAAATATAATTTTACGTAGCCTTTGAATTTTGGGTGGAAAGTGACATATTCACTTTTGGATTATAATTTTGGGCATTTTGAGGGGTCTACATCTTCATATGCATGTACACGAGTTTCGGTACGACTACAGTACCAGCGTCTCATTGTTATTGTTTCTGATTTGTCATTGTTTCTATTATTTTTTCAACTTCTTGCCACGTTTGTTAGCGGGATGAACCACCTGACAATGGTAACGATGCTTAGAGCTTGGACATCCAGGTGAGTGGATGACAGCTTCAGACACATATGTTGTGTCTCAAAACTGTATATATTGTT
>CAODLS012560951.1:0-19061 GCA_948243855.1 Flueggea neowawraea
TTTGGAAGGAAGAATGCAAAATCTGCTCCAACTCCAATGAGCATAACTACAAAGTTAACCAAAGATGAACAAGGAAAATGAGTAGAGGAAAAGCTTTATAGAGGTATGATTTGATCTCTCCTTTACCTTATAGCAAGTAGACCTGATATTATGTTCAATGTTTTTCTTTATTCATGTTTTCAATATTGTCTAAAAGAATCTCATTTGAGTGTTGTCAAAAGAATTTTTAGATATTTGATCACTACCAAGAATGTTGGCTTGTGGTATCCTAAAAATGATTGCTTTGATTTAGTTGGTTTTAGTGATGCTGATCATGCTGAAAACCAATTAGATAGGAAAAACACTTCAGGTACTTGCCAATTCTTAGGTAATTCACTAGTGTCTTGGTTCTCAAAGAAACAAAATTGTGTTGCACTATCCACTGTTGAATCTGAATATGTAGCAACTGGCTATTGCGTAGCTCAAATTTTGTGGATCAAGCAACAAATTTTGGACTTTGGAATTATGTTTTCAAAGATTCCAATTAAGTGTGATAACACCAGTGCCATTAGTATTTCCAAAAATCCAATTCAACACTCTAGAACAAAGTATATTGATGTAAAACATCATTTTATTAGTGATCATGTTCTTAAGGGAGATATTGAACTTGAATTTGTTTCTATAAATGATCAACTTGCTGATATTTTGACAAAAACCCTTGATGAAAAGACTTTTGTTTCAATTCGTAGAAGTATTGACATGTGTGATTTGAATGAGTTTTGATTGGTATATGTGCATACTTTGTGTTCATTTGCATTCATGCATACATTAATAGTAAAGTGATCCATATGAAAATGACATCACTAAAGTTGGAAGAACAAAGGTTTTGAATTTTGGATTGTGCATAAGATGTTATGCGTGTTATATAAGGTATAATGCCCGTGGCAGTTGGTCTGATGATTCTGAAATTACAAGATTTGGACACTACATGCATAGCATATTTATTATGGGCGTAACATGTTCTGGTATTTTAGTAGAAGACTTTCTGAGTTTGATCTATGTGCACAGTGGATGGTATTGTGCCTGTAGTATGCAATGAATTATTACTGGAAGTTTTTTGGATCTATTCTACGTGCGTAATAAAGTGTATTGTGCGCATAGTTGAAGATAAGTTTTTCTGAGTATCAGATATGGAAAGTTTTGTGGGCGTAGTAATGATGTATACCCACTCAGTTTAGAGAAGCAGTAGCAGTGGTTTAGAGGCGCTCTCAGTACGTACGTAGAAGATGATAAAATGGGTGTAGTACTGAGGTGATGATAGCGTAATATCTTGGTCTGCGCTAATATCCATATGGAAAATGGTTCTAAGCGCTTAATATGGGTAGAATTGACGTAGAAGCTATTTTGATTCTTCTGTAAGCGTACTACTGGATACTACAGACGTAGAATCGTAGCTACCTTTTAAACAGTAGTCTGAGCATTTTGTCCATTACGAACATAGCATCACGCTCTATGCGCATAAGTCCTCACAAACTTTATTCTATGGGCATAGAACGTGATATTACGAGCGTAGTACCCTTCAGTTACTTAAATCCCAAATTGAATTTCAAAACCTAAATTCATAACCTCTCATTCTCTTTCTAAAAATTTCATTCCCGCTTCATCATTTCAAACAAAACCCAATTGCTCTCTCTCATTTCTCAACCAAACTTTCTCAGATTTTCCCCAATTTCAACTCTACGCATATACTAAACCCTAATTCCAACATACTATCTAGTTTTAGTATGGCACCGAGGAAAATCAAGAAGATTTGCTCCAACATTGCTTCAAAGAAATCAATTCCTGAGCAAGGAAAATCCTCCAGAGGTGGAAAAAGACCTCGCCCTGATCCACAGAGTACTCCTATTTCTCCTCCTTCAAAGAAGAGCAAAAAGAATCAAGAAATTTCGGTTGAAAATCAATTCGATTCAACACAGTTTGTTGATTTTCAAGCAGCTCGGCTCTTCAAGGCTTTAGGAAGGGCAATGACTTCGGATTCGAAGGTATTTGATTTTTGGTCCTTGCATGAATGTGGATTGGAGTTGACAGAATGATTTAATAGATTTGGAATTCGTCATTTTTGTATGGTTGGGGATGATTTTTATCCCGAATTGGTTAGGGAGTTCTATGCTAATGCTAGGAGATGGGAGAATAAAGACCCTACTGACACACTTAATTTTGGAAATCTTAGAGTGTCAAGTAGAGTAAATGGACAAGAGATTTTTATTGATGAAGATACTCTGCATCAGTTGTTTGGTTTGTCGCACAGAGGATGTGTTGTGAAAAAGGAAAAAGGTGTGACTAATTTTTATGATGAAGAGGGGAACAAAATTGCAGTGGACATTGGATAAATTAAGAGAATTTTGTTAGAGAAGGCCGCTGTCGTGACAGTGGAGGCTAAGTTGCTTGATCAAAATGCTCTTGGAGTGTTTTGGAAGATGGTTCATCTATCCTTCACACGGATTTTACAACCTAAGCAGCATACTCAGTCCCCCTACACAAATCAAGGCCTCATTCATACATATTTATTGATGAATGAGTGAGAAGTAAACTTTGCGTATGTGGTGATTGATTGGATGCTTGAAAAGGTGAAAAACTTCAATCTTCCTACCTTCAACCATCTCAGCAGAGAGATAATTGAGCTTATGCCAAATGCTAGTCACCTTACAAGGATTTTCAAGCACTTTGGAGTTAGCTTTGAAGGCTTTGAAGTTTAGAAGGTGAAGGACAGCAAGAAGATCCGTGCTTCTACACTTTGAAGCATATGTTTATTCAGAACAGTTGAAAGAGGTTATGTCTATCAGCCTTACTTGCAAGAAAGAGACGTCATGGTTGGTCCAAGAGATCAAAGGTTCATGCCTAAGAAAAGAGACATGATCTTTATTCAGAGGAAAGGGATTCCACAGCAATAAAATAATGTTACAGAGGATGAAGCAGAAGAAAAGGCCGAGGAATAAGGAGATGATTCGGCAGTACATATTGAAAAAGAAGGAACAGCCGAAGGAGAGGCTGGACCAAGCACTGTCAAGAGGACAAGGCTTGATATTTTGCAGAGTCAAATTTCATGGCTGTAAGGCAACAACTTCAAGCCTATCAAACTGAGACTTCTTCAAATTTTGAAGTGGTCATCAATCTCTTGGAAAGCTTGAAGATTGAGATTCAAAATTGCAACAACCACCTCCACCGAGTTCGTTTAAGTTCCTACTCTTCCAGCTGAGCCTGCTCCTCCACCATCTTCACCTCACGGTCATGAATCTTCAAGTGATAAAAGAGGAGCACCTTTCCCTATACCAGATGACATTGATGCTCCTTTAATGAACTTGAATGAGCCACCTTCTGTGAAAGAAACAAAGAAAATTCTAGAAGAGCATGTAGAGGAAATAGAGGCTCCAACTAACGTAGAGAAGATTTTGATGAAATCAGTGGCAGAGGATCAATCTACTGAAGCACAACCCATTGAAATTCCAGTTGTCAAACCTAAATCTGAGTAGCAGTCAGCAGAAACATCATAAGAAAGACCCAAAATGAGTGCTTAAGATCTTGAGAGGACCCAGAAAATGAGGAAAGATTTCATTGCAGATCTCAAAAGGGATCTAAACAAGGCATTAACTCGCAAGAATGTCCCTAGCGAGTTAAGTGAGTCGAGTGATTCAAAAGAAACTAGTGACTCCTCTGACTCAGAACCTATGCCTCGATCCTTTCCTCAATCATTCTTTGTGTCTCCATCTATGCCTCCTTCAGCTGATGCTGCAAGACAGAGAAATTTCAACAAGATCATCAAGGATTTCACAGGCAAAATTGCAAGGTTCCAAGCAATGGTTGATGCTCTACCTCCTCTTCCGGATACTATTCCATCTAATGATGATGAGGAGGATGATGATCAGGATCTTTGTGATTTGCTCTATCTACGTTCTCTTCTCAAATCTATCACAGAAGAGCAGCACAAGCTTGATTGGTTTAATGTTGTAGTAGACAGGGCTGTGGAAGCTATGTAGGAACTTTGCACACTTTTACCTCCTCGTCCTTCCAACAAACCAACAGTGATTGTCATTGATTAGAACCCACATTTTGTTTTCACATATGCATCATATTTATGTTAATTGTTGATTAATGTGTACTGTCATATATTGATGTGCAATGAAATTGCCTTTTGACTGTTCATTTGTGTATTGTTATCTTTGCTTTTTGATTGTGCCTTTTTTTATTATAATAAAAAAGAGGGAGAGAAATATATGTGGAGTTTGTTAATTAATTGTGAAAGACTAACTCTCGGACAAGGATTAACAACCCTTGATCAAATTTACAAATTGTTTGTTAAGTGTCCTTAAATAGGTGCATTGATTGAAGGGGAGTGCAAAATCTTTCATTTTTTTTGTCATCATCAAAAAGGACGAGATTGTTGAACCAAATTTGGTTTACATGAAAATTCCCTCTAATTTTTGATGATTTAACAAAACAATTAAAAAAGTTAAGCTATGCACTTTGACAAAGATAAAGAAATTATGAAATGTTCTAGAGTGGATACAATGCTCGTAATACTATATACTATGTGCATAGTACTGTATTAATCAGAAGACAGAATGATCCAAGTCTCTTTTGCACGCACTATATCAGATGGAATCCACGTAGTAAAAAGGGAATTCATTCAAGTAACATACTATGCGCGTATTATGGAATACTATGCGCGTAGACGAGCTGTGAATTCAAACTGGAAAGAAATATGTGCGAAGAAGGAAAGAGCTCCATTTTCTTGCTATGCCTGTAGAAGACAATGGAACGCACACATAACTATAGTATTACGATCGCAGTATAAATGCTACGCATGTAGTAGTTTTTAGAATTTTGATCAAATCAAGTGGTGGATACTGGGCTTCATACTATGCACACAGAAGAGGGAAAACAACGCGTAATACTCTGATAGAAATGGACACTACGCACGTACTATTTGTAGTATGCGCGTAGTAAGGACTAAGGTCAGCAATTTTAACAAGTTACAGCTGTCTCACAATGGATTGTTTGAGTCCTACAACGGATATTTTTCAGAGGGCACCTATAAATAGACTTCATCAGTCCAGAGGCAAGTAGAGAACATTTTTTAGAGTGTTGCCCAAGCTTTGCGAATTTTATTCTAAACTTTCTCCCTCTAAGTGTTTTCTAGTTCTTACACCTCACTAAGCTTTTGTATTGCTATTTGCTTTGAGATTTGGTGTGAGAAGATCATACTCGTTCTATTAAACATTGTGTAAAAAAACTTTGGTTGTAAAGCTTGTGGGTAAAATATGTTTGCTTGCTTGGTACCTTAGAAAAACAAGTGGGTATTGGTTTACTTGTTGAGCCAGCTAAAAACAAGGGATTGTAAAAGTTGTCTTATGAGGCTGAAAAATAAGAGGTTGTAATGGTTTGCCTCCACTCGCAAGTGAGGAAGATTTAGTGGGTTGAAATTCTCTAGTTGATGCTAGAGGAGTGGACATAGGTCAAGGAGGACCGAACCATTATAAATCGCGGATTTGTTTTCTCTATCCCTTACTCACTTTTCATTTCAGTTTCTAAGTTTGGGTGTTGGATTAAACTACTGATTTCAATTTTCAAATATTGCAAAAAGTTTTAAAAAGGTTTTTATACTTAGCAAGAAATCCAATTCACCCCCCTCTTAGATAGCCATATTGGTGATTACAGTAAGGTTAACAAGTAACAAGCCTACTAACTTACTGATGAGATTTATTGTATTAAATCTAATCCTACTTGACAAAGTCTCAAACAAATAAAATCTGACATAATTTCTGATTACATAAAGAAAAAAAGATAATTTATACTCTACTTTATATATAAGTATTTTTTTTTTTGGGAAAACACCTAAACATCGAACAAAAAGTATATATTTTGACAAATAGCACAACACCAAAACATTCTAAAAAATGGCACGCATGAACAAAAGCATTTTGAAAAATATCATAATTTGACCACTTTTTGACTATGAGTCAGAGTTTGACCACAAGCCAAAAAATTGGCCACGCGCGACAAGTACAAAACAAACACATAATGTGTACAACACCAAAATATGCTTACAAAATGTGTACAAAATCAATACAAACAAAAAATAACTAGAAAAACCTATTTTTAATATAACTTTTGTTATTTGGACACAAAATTGGTTTAAAAAGTTTACAGAATGTGTACAACCTTAAATATTATAAAAATTTTATTTAAAAATTATATACAAATTGCAAATGGAGAGAGAAGGAGACGACGAAAAGGATGAGGCACGTGTGATTCAAAATTCTATTATATGCGTGATTATAATTTCGAAAGCCTATTTCTTAAAATTAAAAAGGTCGTTGTACTATTTTTCAAATTTAAATGGAAAGATGCCATATTGTGTAATTTCCTCTATTTTCTTTCATCAAATTGGCCATAAACTAATAACATATGGGCAATATAAAGTGAAAATGACACGATATACAAGGTGAAGTTTCAACTTTTGTGTTTTTGCTAACCAACTAATAAAAATGTTAAAAATGTCAGCTTTTTGATTTTATTGACATAAATACTAGAAAATTTAGTTTAAATCTCTCTCTTTCTATCTCTCTCTCTTCCTCTATCTTCTCTATCTCCTCCTCTAACCTCTTCCACCTTCTTCACTCTCGTTCTTCTTCTGTTCAAGGTCCCATCTTAGTGGCGATGAATCTAACAAGTCCGATAGATAACACAATCCAACAGAAGAGGGAGAGAGAGAAAGAGAAACGACAGTTGAGAACTGCTACCAGTTGAGAACGATGAATGGCTTCGCAGTAGCGGCGGCTAGGGTTTTGAAACAGCTATAAATGTATAAAATTACAACTATGTACGTAAAATTTCATAAAATAACAAGTTAGTCCCTTAATTGTCTAACTACGAACCCCTAAAAATTGCATATTTATCTATTTTATCACATAAGTTTAACTAAATTTAAAGAAATTTTGCAGAAGTATCTTATTAGTCCTTAATTGGATAGGTGGACACATGGTAAACAAAAATGTCTGCCAAATGTACACATGTTGTTCACATAAATTAATAAGATCTTATTGTTAAATGTAATAAATTTACAAATAGTGTATGCATAGTGGACAAATGGTGGACGTTTTATCCACCATATGTAATGTTGTCCACCTGTAAATACTTCTCTAAAAAGATTAAATAAAACAATATTTACTAATTTAATCAATTCAAAATTCATTTTGTACACATATTTTGCACTGTTTAAACACTATTTGTACAAATTAAATCAATTAAAAACTAAATTAATATACTATATGAATTTAAAACTTATTTAGTCCACTATTTGTACACCAGACGTAGACTTATGTACTCCTATTGTCCACCTAATACACCTAAAATTTAACAAAATTTTAGATTGCATTATGGAAAATATTTTCTCCTTGTTACCATTTTTAAAAATAATTTCATGTAACTGCAAATAATTTTATCAATAATTTTCCTCAATATAAAAGTAGGCCACAATCATCAATAAAAAAGCCCACAAAAAATAATCATCCATATCATTAGACATGGTTGTAATTCAGATTCAGTCCCAATATATGCAATGGAATGACAATCCAAGAGGGGGGTGAATTGGAGTTTTAAAGAGTTTGAAAAACTTTGTTAAATTGTTTTTGCAAACTAAACTAAATAACAAAGCTTTTTTCAAACCAATATCAAAGTTAAATGTGGAAGCTTTAAAAACACCATTTCACACTCTCAATAATATAAATCAAATGTAAAATAAAGAGAGAAAAGGAAAGAGAAATCCAAGCCCAATATTTATAGTCGTTCGGTCCTCTTGACCTACGTCAACTCCTCTAGATCCACTAGAGAATTTCAATCCACTAACTCCTCACATATGGATTGAGGAAAATCATTTACACCATTTGTTTTTGCGGGTTCAGCAAGCAAACTGTTACACCTTGTTTTTACGGGCTCAACAAGAAAACCGAATTTCTAGTTTTTGCATGCTTAAATAGAAAACCGCTATCCACTAGTTTTCTAAGGCTCACTGGAACCATTCTTGTTTTTTATAAGGGACAACAAGGAACTTTATCTACCCCAAGCAAACAACATTGCTTGTTACAGAATTAACTCAAGATATAGCAATATCAAGTTCACACAAACTCATAAATAAGATTGCAAGTTAATAGCTCAAATGGGTTAGAAAGGTAGAAATAAGAGAGAAAGTGAATAGCAAGTTTATCAAAGGTCTCTCTTATTTCTCTTCTGATGTAGGACATATATTTATAGCTACTCTTAAGAAAATAATCGTTAGAAGCCTCAAAGTAGCCATTGTGAGAGAGAGAGAGAGAGAGAGAGAGAATTCTGATTTTAATTGACGTCATCGTCATCAACGTGCGTTGTAATCCATGCTAGGTGCGTTGATAGTCATCTACGTGCGTTTTTCTTCATTCTAGAATATCCAATTTCACCCAGACTGTCATTAACGCACTTTGTTGTTTTCAGACTTTTGCCTAGACTTCATTAACTCACTTTGGTTATCATTAACACATTTTTTCGTTTTCATACTTTTTCCTATATTTCATTAAAGTGTCTTAATGAATCATTAAGGTGCTTTATCATTTTCCAGACTTTCATTAAAGTGCCTTAATGAATCATTAAGATGTGTTGTCGATCTTCAAAGTTCACTCCTTTAATTCTGACATAAACTTGTACGAGGAATATTCAAATTCAAATCTCGAAGAGCATCTTGGCTTTATCCTCATCTGAATCTCATCAACGTGCATTATACACTTCACTATGTGTGTTATTCATCTTTTTTCGAAGATAACTTCTTTGCATCTTCTACGCATCTTGTTTGCCAACAAAAATCATTCTGAACTTTCAAGAACATGTGTTACACCCTATTTGTGTGAGTTTATGCTCATCAACGTGCCTTGATGAATCATTAATGTGCTTAGATCAATATCTGACACTTCTGCTTCTTGGCTCAACACGTCTGCGTGCTTAGATGCCATTTTACATTCATTAACGCCATTTAATGAATCAATAAGGTGCTTTATTGATCATTAACGCACTTTAATGAATCGTTAAGGTGCCTTAATGACAAATATCAGCAAGTGTGCAATTTTTCACCTTTTTTCATAGATGTTTTGTATTCTTCATTATCAAAACCGAACTCAACAGTGGCCAAATTGACCCGAAACTGGTGAACCGGATCTGTTCAACCAATTGA
Organism: Flueggea neowawraea; assembly: GCA_948243855.1. Lineage (NCBI taxonomy): Eukaryota > Viridiplantae > Streptophyta > Magnoliopsida > Malpighiales > Phyllanthaceae > Flueggea > Flueggea neowawraea. The sequence goes on from CAODLS012560951.1 coordinate 9,236, forward strand.
AAAACGTGAACCGCACAGTAAAAATCGACATTTCATTGGCTGATTCTGGTTCAGGGTACCAAAAATCGTGGAACTTTCGACTTTGAACCGGCGGTTCGAAACCGCCGGTTTTGACCGTTGTACTTCCAATGACTCTTTTTTTCTTTCATTTTTTTCTTCTATAAATACCTCAACATTCACCACTATCTCCACACCAATTCTCTGTCAATCTCTTCTACTCTTTCTCACAACATTCTTACCACTCTCAAGTTGCTATTATTTATTGTTAATTTTATATATCTTTCAATTATTTTCTACATTGTTGTTTTTACCAAATACAAAAATATTCTTTTTGTGAATTTTTTTCTTAAAATTTATTTTTTAAATATAGTTACTTTACTTATTTTGTTATTGTATTTTTTAGAGTTACATTGTGAAATAATGTTTTTTGAAAAGAATGGCAAGTTTTGGTGAGAATAAAAATTTAGAAAATATTGAAATTGAAAATGTCTGAACACAGGAGAGTGAAACTCAACCAATTTTCACCGAAGAGGTGGAATCGGGAGGAAAAATTCCTAATTCCGACATTTTCAAAGTGCATTTAAAGAAAATGCCTAAATGTAATAATAAATTTGGCGTTTTTTGTAATTATTGCTCGCAGGTATACAATTTCAATCATGGAGGGGGCTATGGGACGTTCCAACGACATCTACAATCGAAACATCCTCACAAGGTGGGATTGGGTGGAGACCAAACGCAATTAACCGGGTTTGCTTCTTCTTCTTCTTCTTCTTCTTCTTCTTCTTCTTCTTCTTCTTCTTCTTCTTCTTCTTCTTCGCGTCCTTTATTTCATTATGACCATTAATTCACTTGCACTTGTATTATTTCATTAATACAAGAAGTTTGATTGCACTCTAAGTTCTAGCCGTTCCAGCCTCTATAGTAGCGGTGGAACAAACATTCAGGAAGGGAGGCAACATTCTAGACCCAATGAGACCAAGATTGGCTCCTGAGTCATTGCAAGCACAAGTTTGCGATGATGATTGGTCAAGGGCGAAAGAAATGACTCAAGATCAACCCATTAAATCATCATCCTCCGACGAGTTCCTTAATGACGCTTCGGCAACAACAACTTTTGACTCCAATAACTCGAGTTAGGTAAGTGGGGTGCCAAATTTCATAAAGGTAAGAGAACTATGTGGGCTTTGATTCCTCTAAATTCCAAGAAGATACGTTGACAACTTAATATTAAGTTCAAGCCCTTCTTCTTCTTTTTTCACTTGTACAAATTAACTTGTATTAATTCACTTGTACTTGTATTTAACTTAATTGTACTTGTATTAATTCACTTGCACTTGTATTAATTCAATTGTACTTGTATTAATTTACTTGCACTTGTATTAATTCAATTGTAAATGTTTAATTCACTTGCACTTATATTAATTCACTTCTAATTATTGTTGTAATTTTAAAAAATTGTACACCAAATGTGTAGCACTAATAGCATTTTCAAATTTAAATGAATATGATTTGTATCTTTATTTTTTTATTTATAAAAATTCCCTCCGTGTTAAAAAGAAATGTAGTTAATATTTACAAGAGAATATCTTTACCAGAACGCGGGAACGAAATAAAAATTGATTACAAATTTTTTTAAAAAAAATAGACAGGCCGAACCGGACCAGAACCGACGGTTTAATTGGTCAAACCCGGACCGAAACCATGCCAAACCGGAGGGTCACGGTCTGGTTCCTATTCAAAGAAAAGTTTGAACCAGAACCATCGGTTGGTGAACTGTGACCAACTCTACATATCATGACAGGCCATTTCTTATACATTCAGCCAATATTGGGATTTGCACGCATATCCCTCAAATGAAAAAAAAAATCATTTTGTAGCGAACAAAAAAAAATGTTACAAGAACGTCATCTTTGTAAAAGTAAATTCAAATTTAACAAACCGTAAAGAAGACAACATGCGAGGAGTAGATTAATGGGTTCCACGTCCACTTTGACTTTGAATCCTAAATCAAGGCAGGGAGTTGCGTGATAGAACAACAATAAAAGAATATATAAATATAATTATTACCATATAAAGTTAATTAAAAAAGACATTTTATCTTGGCATCTAGGTGTCTGATTGTTTTTGGGTTTGTGTTGGTGGCCTTCTGTATCAGATTCTTGTTGATTTTTGCAATTGAAGTTGCTTGTTTTTTTATGTTAACACAAGTAGCAAATAAGATAGTTGTGTGGGATTTCGCACCTTCTATCGTTATGAAATTAAATAGTTGAGTTTAAATGAATGAATGTCAAAGGTTTTAACAGTTGTCTATCGATAACGTAAATAATTTGTAAAGGATTTTGGAATTATTGACAAGATAAGTAGAGACCGGTTGTTTTTGAGAAATTTTCGATAACTATAACTAATTTATTAAAATAGTTAAATGTTATTTTTCGTATTAATGATCTTTTCAATTGATTAAACAAAGAAGTACATTAATTAGACTTTCATCCCATTGATTTTTCTTATTAACTGTTTTGACTTTGCTCACCGCCACAAGAAAGGAGTTGGCGACAATGGGGAGCTCAACAACACAATAATCATGATGAAGATGAATCAGAGAAGAACGAGAACATTAATTCTCGCAAGAAACTCGATATTACGTTTGTGGAAAAAGAGGCCACTATGCTCGAGATTGCTGGCATAAGTATAAAAGAGTTGTAGAAAATGTTGTCACGTCCACCCGTTCTCAAACTAATAGAGAAGAAGAATGAGACTTTCAAGCACCAGTAGCTATAGAAGCTCCTGCGAATGAGATATATTTTTTACAAGCATTATAGAAGATGGTTTCGATAATGAAGACGAATGGGATATTTTCGAAGTTATGAAAACTTCCATAAATACAATGAAAGGAAGTGTTTTTATATTTGAGCAGAATGATAGTGAAGAAGAATGGGATATTCTTGACTAGGCACAAGAACACTTCGTGGTGGCAAATTAGGAAGAGTACAATGAGAATGTGATTGAAGATTTCAATAGCTCCAACCATAGGACAAACGAAGAGGAAATTTGTATTTCTCATTGGTGCTTATAAATAGAGAATTCACACTTATTGTTGATAACTCAAAGTTGCTAGGATCTCAAGAAAGCAAAAGAAAAAAGAGCTTAAAAAATATGGTATACAATTAAGTCTTCTATTGCAACCACAATAAATAAATAAGCAAGAAATTTTACTAAAGCATCTGGATGAAGAAAAAGTGGAATCGCAAAAGAGACCTCAACGATTCCACTTGTCTGACGATATGCGAAAATCAAAGACTAAAAAAGAGTTGATTGGAGGAGAGTAAAGAAAGAAGAAATAACAACGTCGAAGGCAAACAAAAGATGAGACTTAATGTCGAAGAGTGAAGACGAAGTTGCAAACACGCATACAAAGAGTTCAAATGCGAGAACATTCGCAACATTACCTGAGCAATTAGGAATGACGTAAAAGTCGAGAGAGTAGCCAGTGCGGGGAGGGTTGAGATTTGCACCGCCTCTCTCTCTCTCTCCCCTATATTTGTATTTATCTTAAGAAAATTAAAAGAGAGAGATAGAGAAAAGAGAAGAAAGTCGGTTTGTGTGTCAGTTTGTAAGGTCTTTACAAAGGACCTTAGTCCCATTGTCATAGGGGTGAGTCACTTGAGTGGTGTGTGTATTTGCTGGTAGGTCCACCTTTACATGTAAAGTTATGTTGGTAGTCCCTATTGTAATAAACGTTTTATTTTAGTCCCACACACCAAATACTTTATGAGTAATATTAGAGCACCACCACAAAAATATTCAACATATTGAACCTCTGAATTTGTTGTTGGGTTTTCCAAAAGTGATTTAGCAAGAACACTGGTGGGTTCAGGGTTGCTAGAAGCTTGGACTTCAACAACCATTGCTCTCATCATTTTTAGTCGTTCAAAATGGCTCCCCCAACTCTTCCATGAGATTTAGTTTCAAGGTGGGAAGTAATTGATTGAAGAAGAAATTGTATGACCATAGAATCAAACAAAAGATTTAATTCGGTTTAGTTTTCAGAGGAGGAAGAACACTTGAGAAAATGACGAAGAAGACATTTTTCAGTGTAGAAAAAGAAAGTTTTTTATATGAGAAAAAAAGTTGATTCCCTGTGGAAATCAACTTTGATTGACAGAGTAAAAAGGAAGGAATTACTTATCTATATAATATATAAAAATATAATACAATTTCATAAAAAATTGACATTTGACATCATATAATTTTGACATGTGACATTCAAATTGTATGACATGTATCACTTTCTCATTAAGAAAATAAAACAAATATAGAACAAATATTATAAAAACTTTAGTATTAATTTTTATGTTTTTATAATTTTTTAATTTGAGACAATTTTTATTATAATTTTGAATATTTATAAAAATAAAAATAAATGTATAGTTTTCGGAGGAAGAACATATATTTATGAAATTCCAAAGAAGAATATCGAGGAAGAGGAAATTGAGGAAGAACAAATGGAATATGAAAAAGAAGAGAAAGAGGAATTTAATGAAGAATAAGAATAGAGCTGTCAATTTCTGACACGATAACACGATTTGTGAGTATATAATTACGACACGACACGAATGATACGAATTCAATTTTTGTAATCTTTATGTCATATATAATGATGTATGATATGTAAGTGACATGACACGAATTAACACCCCAAAATAGGAAGACAAAGAAAAAGAGGAAGAGCAATCTGAAGAAGAAGAAGAAGAAAATGACAGAGGAAAAGGAAGAGAAAATGGAGGAATCGAGTGTAGCTGATTTCAACATTAAATTTATTTTCTTTATTTGCTTTCATTTAGATGAAGCTATTTTTCAGAAGTTTAGTGTTTAACAAACCTAAGATCGTCGTAGTTGTCTCAATTAGTGCAAAAAATTATGATAATGGGAAAAGTTATTTTTTTCTTTCATAAACTTCATATGCTCTTCTGTATGAGTTTAGCTGCAACCGTTTTGAAAGTTATACGGTGTAATTTATAATTTAGTTGAATTAATGTTCATAAGTATAATATCCCGCCCGTTTCAGTTAAGAATATTGTAGCTCTTTGATTGGATTCGAATTGATCTCGTTGATGTTGGAGACTTTAATGGATGAACTTTGGTGTTCAATGAGGGTAATTGTAGGTGGCTTGACGTTGTTAAGTTTCAAGGTCGAGTCGGGACAAGTTCGAAAGCGAGAGAAGTCGGGATGTGCAAAGCAAGGCACTTTACGTACGTAAGGTCAAAGATTTATGTACGTAAGATAGATGGGATTCACGTACGTGAGGAATCAGTGTCACATACGTGAGTTGGGCTTCCAGGATGATTCACGTACGTGAGATGTTGGTGTGATGTACGTGAGGTCTAGTTTGACGCTTCCATATGAGATTTTTCACCCCGATAACATACGTGAGGTCAAGAGTGACGTACATAAGCATCGTTCAGATAGCCTTTAAAGTTTTCAACAACCCGATTTGCTTCATTTACTCACTCAAATATTCTCTCTAAGGCTCTTCCCCATTGTTCGTCCATCATTCCTAACCATTTTCTGAGGTAAGATTACATCTCTTTCTTGGATTTAACGTCTCTTTCATGCTTTGATTCATGGATTGCGTTTTTTGTCGAATTTGTTAGGGTTCAGATTTTCTGATGATTCTGAGTTAATGGATGCTTAGGGTTGTTAGATTAGACTTCATTGAGGTTAAATGAACATGATTTGAGCCTTGAATCAACATATTTGATGAGTTATTATGTGGGTTAGGGTTTTGAATGGTTTTGGTTGATTTTGATCGATTTTGGAGTTTGTTTGTTGGATTTGTTGATTGATTAGTGTTCCTAAGATTGTTTGTAAGCAATGTGGATAGATTGGAACGTTGGGTATCGATTGAATCGAGAGTTCGATATTTTTTATAAATAAACTTTCTAGTTGGCTGTGTTTGTAAATTCTGGAAAGTTTGAGCGGAGCTACTTTTGTAATTTTTGGAAAGTTGGTGCCAGATTTGTAATTTTTGCAAGTTAGGATATAGATTTGTAATTTTAGAAAAATTGAGGCATAGATTTGTAATTTTTGAAAAGTTGGGGACTAACTTGTAATTTTACTAGTTAAGGATCAAATTGAAATTTCTGAGAGTTTGGGGATGAATTTGAGAATTCTGACTTATGAAGTACTTCTTGGTAATTTGAGGATACTTTGAGAACTATATTGAAATTTGCAAAGTCTCGGGGACTAGAATGTAATTTTACAGTGGTCGGGGACCAAACTATAATTTTACGTAGATTATGAATTTATAATCGAGAGTGATGGTTTCACATTCGATATATGTTTTCAGCGACTATGGGAGTTTCCATTGCATTTACATATCATACATTTGGTATGACCACAGTACCATATTTTTATATATGTTATGTTTGTACATGTTCATCTTCTTGTTTCTGCTAGCGAGACCAACCACCTACTAGTGGGGTTTGATTGGTGATACCTCTTGGACATTCAGGTGAGTGGATAACAGTTTCAGATACATAGGTTGTATCTCGAAACTTCTATTATGTTTTATATTTTGTTGAACATATTTATGAAATAGACTAATCTGATGATTGGTTAACTGAATAAAATGATTATGTGATTTTTATAATCAACACTATGTTTTATGAAATTGATATATATGTATTATATATATATATCTCTTCTATGATTTCAAATGTTAAATTGCATGCCTATGATTTATGTTATGTAAGATAATGGTTTTGGTTTTATTATACGGACACCTATGCTACAGGGTCGAAGTAGCATTGGTATACCAATGATACATGTACTATGAAATCCTAGCTACCAGGGATGTCTATAGCCACGTGTTCTGATCCAACACGTGAATTGCTACGATAATGGCTGAGGTCACATCACCCATTTTGTTTTGTGCTACGTGCACACCCATGCTTATGGTCCCCTATCGATGATATATGTTTTGAATATGAAAACATATTTTAAAAATCGAAATGATTTTTAATAGGTTTTCGTGCTTGCTAGATGTTTTGCTTGTGAACGATCTTTGAAATTATTTTGGAAAAACTATTACCTATTGTATGTATATATGTATACGTATATGTTTATACCTGCATGTGGTATTTTTTGAACGGTTTTCAAAACAATCTTTGTGAGGCACGTATGAGGTGGTCTGGAGTGTTTTCCCTCACTGGGTCGTGACCCCCTTTCCTTTCTATGTCTATTGTTGATTTTATTTCACATGATCACCGTTTTTAGCTTCGACAACTTTTCCGCATCTTGGATACCAGTGAGGTATCTTTTGGTTAGTGGCGCCCTTTTGATCGGACTCTTATGTATTGATGTTAGAGCTCTACACCGAGATGTTGTCGGGTTACTGGGCTGCCTTTCATACTTTGATGTATTTTGATATAATTCCATATATATATATACTTTTGGTTATTTTAATATGATATATATTTATTCCATCATATGTTTTTAAGTAACAAATGTTTTGATTAAATAAATATTTTAATAAATTGTTTTGGGTAGTATGCTATGATCCATATGTTTGTGCAAGATGAGTCGAGCTCCTATATACGGTTTGCCTGGTAAGCTGGCCGCGGACCCACAATGGGTCGTGACAATAAGTTTAAAGAGCGCATATCACCATTTATGTTGTAATATCCGTTCAACTCTGTTGCATCATGTTTTGCATGTAATACTAGTTTTAGCCTCGGACGTTGTCCCGGTATATTATGACTCTACTTTTATTTTTTATAAATATTTGAGACTATAATAAAAGTTGTATCGACTTAAAAAATATATAAACATAAAAATTAATAGTGAATCTCTCATAAGATTTGTTTTCATATTTTTTTTTTATGACGAGGAACTTACCTACTCAGCGGTCCATTGAGCAACACATCGGTTGGGTCCGGTGGCCCCGCAAGCAACACACCGATGAGGGTAAACCCCGAGAAAGCTAGTCTCGTCCTAGGCCAAGGGCTTCCTGCTTATTCTAGACTTATCAGACTCATATTTGTTTATTTTCTTAATAAAGAAAGTGAATATTAGTCAAGATATTGAATGTCTTAATAAAAACTGTGAAATGTCATTTGATTGAAATATCAAATGTCAAAATAATATCATATCAAATATCAAATTATTATGAAAGTGTATTCAATTTTTACATATTATAAATTAAGATAAATTTATAGTTTTCAGACAACGTTTAGATGAGGAAGAACATTCCAACAAAAATAAATTTGAATATTTATAAAAATAAACAATGTCCAGAGGAGGAAGAACACTTAAGAAAATGACGAAGAAGACATTTTTCAGTATAGAAAAAGACGGTTTTTTATATGAGAAAAAAAGTTGATTCGATGTGGAAATCAACTTTGATTGAAGAGTAAAAGGGCGGGAATTACTTATTCATATTAATAAGGTAATACAATTTCCATTTCAAATTATAAAATAACCAACCAAACAATGGAAACAAGAGGAAGTTTCATTGGGTACACCAAAAATCGTTGCAAAACGACACAGGTCATAAACTTTTCGAAAGAATTACCCAATCAATAACGACGCAGTCTTTTCTCTCTCTCTAAGACAACTCATCCAACCAAAGCTTACAGATTCAAATATCGCTAGGCGCAATCAATCAACGACACCTCCAACCACTTTTCCTTCTCTTTCCTCCCCTTTCTCACCTCCCAAACACCCCCTGACAAAAAAAAAATAAAAAATAGGATGCCAAATTGGGAGCTCAAGAACTGCTGCCAGCACGGCCAGGTCGTCTTCCTAGTCACCATCGGTGTCTTCTCTCTCGTTATCCTCGCCGTGGGTAGTACTACGTCGTCGTCTCGTCTTATCATCTCTTTTGTTCTTTCTCTTTATACTTTGTTTTAAAAGATTGCTTTATGATATGTCATTTGAAGTAGTGATTTGTGGTTTTGTAGCTATGGCGGACGGTGTTACTAACGCCGTTCAAGTTGATAACGGTGTTCATGCACGAAGCAAGCCATGCCATCGCTTGTAAGCTTACGTGTGGTGAGGTCAGCTTGTTCTTAGGCTCTTTTCTTTTTCATTAATTCAATTGAATAATTGATTTTCTGTTAGGAAATGATAGATTGTTTGGAAATGTGACATTTTGCTGGCATTATTCGAATTTCAGAGTTTCTGGGTTTGTGAGAGAATATATTATTAATCATGTTTAGTGTCTTCTTACATATAATGTATAACTAGTACTTATATATGAAATATTAATAACTATATGATCAAGTCTTTGTTATTTTACTTTTTGATATAACTCCCAATAGGCAGTCAATAGCAATCATTATATGAAATTAAAATGAAAAAAAAAATTATGTAAATGCTGTTATTAAGTTGTTAGGAGTGTATAAGCTTAAGTGGACCAGTGGAGATAAAAAAAAATTTGTAATATTGTTATAGTTAATCGGAGATATGAAATTGGATTTCTTAAAGAGTGGAATTTCCATTATTGATAAGTAAAAAGAAAGAGAACTTCTTGCCCATAAAAAGTTCACAACACAAATATAGTTATTGAACAATGATTTATTTGAAGATTGTTGATAATGGAAGCTAAGGTTTTTTGTAAAATTCGATGAGTAGAGAGTAATCTGTTTTGATTTGGGTTCCATGTAACAGTATATAATGATGTGTAAAATGAGTTAAAGGTGCTATAGCATGACTAATCTTAATGTGGTATTGTCTGTAGAAGCAGTATTGGTAGTTGAGAGACTCTAACATGGATGATTCTTCATCTGTAACGTAATAGCTTGAGAACTTTCAGTTTAAGTGGCT